>JASAMX010010844.1:0-103844 GCA_030248175.1 Microlaimidae sp. YZB2_3 | reverse complement strand
CAAACACAGCATAGGTGAACTCACTTTCGAGAAACAAAATTTAAAATTTTTAAAATGTCGTATTTTTCAAATTTTGGGGTTAAAATAGGTAAAAAATAAACTTTTCCATGTTAATTTTTGACGTAAATTTTATTAGGACCTTTGAATTTCAGTTTTGAGTTGTATTTAAGAAGATATTTTTTTTTTGAAAAAATTGAGTGTTTTTTTTGTTCACTTGCCCATAATCGTTTTTTAAACTTATTTTTTTTCAAACTGATAAGAAAATGTAAAGTAAATTGAAGAAACATACCGCATCAAACAGAATTTTTAACCCTTTTATAACATGTAAATTTGGAGAGCCTAGACTCCCCATCTATCTCTTTCTTAACAATCTCTTAACAGTGCAACAATTGTTTGTGATTTGGGAATTTATATGTCCTCTAATCCTAAATTTTCTCATCATTGTCAAAGAATTGCAGATATTGCAATGCAAAGATCTGCTTTAATTTTTCGCGCATTAACAGCTAAATCAGTTCAAAATTTATTAAGAGCTTATAAATCCTATATCCGACCAATTGTGGAATATGTGTTGTATGGAATCCCTACCTGAGCAAAGATATTGATTTAATTGAGAAAGTTCAAAAAACTATACCAGAAGACTTTACAGATCTTGTGGTCTGGAATATGCGAGTTATGAGAATAGATTGTCTTTTTTAAAACTTTAAAAGCTCTCTGATAGAAGAGTCAAATCTGATCTTTGTGAAATATATAAAATTTTGAATAAAAAATCTTGCTTACAACCAAACGAATTTTTTAGTATTAATACCAGAAAATTCAGTTTTCCTAATCGTGCTATTTCTAATTGGAATAGTTTGGACTTTTTCCAGATAACATCAAATTCTGTCAAAAAGTTTGATTGATTCTATAAAAGCTGTCGTTTGCTGAATTATAATTTATTGGGCGATTGCTAAAAATATTTTTAAACTTAATTAAATTAATTATTGATTTTATATCAATTTATATGGCAGTTAACTTAGTGAAACAAATAGAAACTGTTCGCGAGAAGCGTGAAAAAGTTTTTATCTTTTTTATAAGAATTGATGTTGAAGATAAATTAAAATTTTTCCAAAATTTAGAAATTCTTGCTATGTCCAGCCTTTGCTGCAAGTAAGCATATAAAGAATTTATGAAATGTTATTTTCAGGTTTCTTGACCAAACCTTAAATTTAGTTATCTTTATTTTTTAAGATTTGTTTTTTTAAAGTTCATATTTTAAAATTAAAAATAAGATAAATTATCAGTACATATCATTTTAATATATGCTAATAAAATAAATAAACTATAATATTTCTTTACAATCACAAATTTGTTAAAAAAAAGTACGCAGCGAAGGGATAAGGAATTTGGGAAATTGAATTAGTCTTTTAATTTTGTTTTAAATTTCGCTTTTTTTGTTTTTTGGAATAAAAAAGCTGCAAAAATACGTTTCTAGGCAAAAATCTAAGCAATGTTTTATACATTTAAGCAATGTAACAAACAAAACCCTTGTTTTTTATTAAAAAAAACAAACAAAACAAATCATTATTACATTGAAAAATTAGTCAATAAATAAAGCGAGTCATTGACTAAACTTAATTAAATTTCACTCCTTATTATTGCCCGTTTCGTTTTTTGCTCGATACAAACACAGTTACAGCGCAAAAAAAAAACAGCCATTCCAATTAGCTTATAGTTATCTGTTTTCATTATAGTGTCCTCAGTCGAGGTGATTAGAAAAATTTGGTTTTCCTCACAACAATAGTTGCAAATTTGCTCTTTCCACGCCAAAAGATGAGATGAGGATCGATACTAATGTTTCCGATTTGACGACACACAAACTAAATTACTTCCGCGAAAACCAAAAAAAAAAAAAGAAAATTATACTTTCTCTGTATTATATAGCTTAAAATATGAAGTAGTAATGTTTTCGATTCAAACAATAACCTAAAAATTACCTAAAAAAACCATTAAAATTATTATGACAAACACTTTAGACTTAAAAAGTTTTATCAAAGCAACAAAAAAAAGAACGCCATTCACTTTTCTACTCTGTGCTGAAAATATCATCGACTCATTTGTATTGTATTTGTACTCGTATTGTATTGTATTGTATTTTTATTTTGTTTAAGAAAGGGACATAAATATAAGCAATAGAAATAGACACATGATAATCAATACGGCATTATGGCTTAATTCAGTTTCAAAAGCTTCCCAACGGGATTTTTGCGTAATAGTGCTGGACTTTGGGGATCAATACTAATTCGAAAAATTTTGACAGGATGTAAATCATCTTTCAACGGGCCTCCAACGCTGGCCTGGCCCGTCAGAAAGCGCATTTACTATTTATTAAAAGCGTATATAGTGTTTAAGCTACTGGCTTCTGGCTACTATTCGTTTGGCTTTTTCATTAGCCCCTTCAGCCGGTTTCTCCTCCAATTTCCTTGTTGTTTTTTTTCTGAAATATTTGTTATTGTTATATAACTCTTAACAAAATAATCCAATAGAGAAACTTTAAGTTAAATATATTATATTGATATCCTTTATGTTTACATAACCAATATGGATGCTCTTTAAATTTCGGTGAGACGACCTTTATGTGTAAAAAATGTACGAAGAATTTTATATTAAACTGATATGTTTATTTCCATAGGTGTTTTTTTTTGGGGGGGACAGAGGGGTCACCCCCCCTAGAGCCAAAATTTTGGACCCCCCCCTAGAAAAAATTCAGGCCCCTCCTCCTCCCCCACAGCTCGAGAGCGGTCCGGCCTGACCCCCTCTAGCCCCTAGCGAGGCTGACCACCCTCCCGACCAATTTGGAAGTATATTTTTTTTATTTACTGTCAAAAACACGGTTTTTTAGTTAAAAACAGTGTTTAAATATACTTTTTAGGCCTAAATAGGCTGTTTTAATACATAAAATTCAATATTAGACCTAAAAACACTTAAATTATTGAGTTAAAAAAATTTTGCTAAAAAATTGGACCCCCCTGACCCCCCCCTAAATTTGAAATCTCGCACCCGGGGTCGACCCCCCCTAAAAAGCCAGGGGGGTCCAGACCCCCCCCCCCTAAAAAATTTTGGTCTTCCACCCGGGGGTGGAGCGGACCCGACCAAAAACACCCATGTTTATTTCACCGTTTAAGTTTAAAAAATTTGGTTTTTTTCATAATTAATATGTAAATTGTAAAACAAAAAACACATCTTATTAATTCAGTAATTTAAGGAGGACATTATTTTTTTGACATGTGTGTCAAATTATTCAAACATAAAATTCATAATTCCAATAAAAATGTAAATTTCAATAAAAATGTAAATAAGTAGGTATGTACAGTAGTAGCTAGGTATAATTTAAACATTATTTAACGTCTAAAAATATTCGGTGCTATTTTGGCAGCTTATTTTTTAATTATTTTTAGATATTTATAAGTTTATAACCAACGCCAAAAGTACCAAAAATATAGACTAATAAAGCATTCGAATAAATGGACTGATCTGTTATCTGGCTAATTATGGTCCGTCACTTAAAAAAATTTGATTCTATTCCAGTTTACATTATCATTATTATGAATTATGATGTAAACTTACATAATTATATACCTTCTACCACAAACTTTGTGTGATTTTTTCAATATCTGGTTTTTTTAATTACAAGCAAATAAACATAATATAGCGGTAAGCTCCCGAGCTCCGGGCGGAATGCCCGTGCAATTTGTTTTAGTACAGTAGTATATTTATATTATACTTAGAAAACTTCACTTCCAGCAGCATTTCTATGCAATTAAATTGGTTGGAAATATGAAACTATCTATATGGCACAGTTTCATAATTTTCCTATACCCATTCGGGCTGTAAAACTGTTTTTAGAACTAATATTATTATTTTAATGATCCGTTAGTTTAGAAAATTTATGTATTTAAGCATCGTAATAATTGAATAAATTTTTATTTAACGGGATTAACGAGATTAAATTGACGTTTTCAATTATTTAGCTGGTTTTGCGATTATCAAATTGCAATTTTGAATTTAAAATCATGGTATAAATTTTCAAATTTTTTTAAATTTTCTATAAGGTTTTAAAAACTATAAAATCAAAATGCTATATTATAAGATTATACAAAAATATACGGATTAGAGTTAATAAATGAAAAAAGCGTAAATGAATAAATTTAAGGGGAAAAATATTAGCACAATCTTTTCCCCGCCTGTATTGTGCTAAATGACGTTTGTATAAATCACTTAAAATTTTTGTTTTATTTTTGTCTTTAAAGTATTCTGTATTCAGCTATTTAGAGCGGAAGTAAGCTTTGGAACTCCCCGTTTAAATAACTAATCTTAAACTTATTTAAAAATATGTTTTAAAAACATATTTTAGCACAGCATTTTTAAAACATTTTTTTTTAGTTTTCTGAAGGGTTGGGTAAGAATATTCTGCAGTCCAGAGTTCCCTCCGAGTGAGATCACCAAACCAATGAGCAGAAAAAACAAAAACCAACGACAAAAATCCAAGAAATTTGAGATAAAACATTTTAGTAATTGATTATTTCAGTCTAATTGAAAGTTCAAAGAAATATTATAAGAAAGTAATTAAAACTCAGGAAGCCCACAAAAAAACTATTGCTTTAGTCATTAGCCTCATTTCCTACGAGCCAAAAAATACACGAACACGATAAAAGGGGGATAAAATACAAAAGTTTTAGAGTTGTGTATTAGAATGTAAATATTTAGCTAAAACTAAAAATTTTAAGTTAAACCAAAAAACTTTTTGAATAATGATAAAACTGTGCGAAAAACGATAACCAGGGTTAAAAGAAAAACGATATAGTTAAAAGAACACATGATAAAATAAAACTTTGGAAGACGGTGAAAGAAGAGTGCCGAGAAAAAAACGTTGATTAAAGGTAAAAGACGCTAAGTACATGATTAAACTACCAAAAACTATGGATTAACACACGGAAACTTAAAAAACATTGACAAATACAAAAGTTCGGAGGAACAAGTTAGAAAAAAGGGCGTGTAAAATTGGAAACCAATATAAGAGGTAAACCAAATAAAATATGATGCAAAAAAGGGATAAAAAAAGAATGGGGCACCCCAAGTTTTTTGAAAAAACTATCCAAAATTTTTTAAAAAAGATAAAGCGGGTATGACGTGACATTTTTGTTAAGGGCCGGTTTTTCTTGATTAATAAGAAGACTTTCTTTTATAAGTAAATGAAAGTCATTCTTAGCTCTACACATAATATTAAAATCATTAAGACTCGCAGAATAACCGCAATTTAAAACGTGATCGAAAATCGTTAACTCTTTGTGTGTGGTTGGTCTTCCCGTCAAAGGGCTTATTCCAAGATGTTCATGTCTTGGTATGAATCTCTGGAGACAATTTTTAAGCATTTTTATTGCCTATTTAAAAAAAATTTCCCCTCTGACGGCTTAGGGGTGGAACCCCCAAACTCCCGGCCGACAAATTGATAAATTAGGTTAAAAAAACAAAAGCAAATTTATGTACCATAGGTTTTACAATAAGTTATTATTGAAAATTCTCAGTCTGAGTATGAACGGATCACAAGCGGGGTACCCCAAGGAAGCTCTCTTGCTCCTTTGCTTTTTCTTGTGTTTATTAACGACTTGTCTGATTCCATTGGGACTGAAACTAAAATTTTTGCCTAATTCAATACAAAATTCTATTGCGCTTTTAAAAACGATGAAAATAAAAACAATTTTGAACTTGCGCTTAAACGATTTTGTAAGTGGTCAAGTGACTGGCAACTCACAGTTGCTTTTGAGAAATGCCAAGTCCTTTATTTAGGAACCAAAAATCCAGAGTTTAATTACAGCTTAGAGAATACCCAACTTGACCATGTAAATTCTGTTAAAGATTTAGGGATTCATATTTCCAAAAGTCTTAAATTTGGCGAGCACTGCTCTGAAATAGCCGCTAAAGCCTTATCTCGTGTGGCAATCCTTTTTAGAATTTTTAAAAGTAAAAATATATTTGTTTTACTTAAAGATTATTTCAGCTTTGTGCAACCTTTAGTCGAATATGAAATGTCAATTTGGGCTCCCCACCTAACAAAAGCCATAAAACTTCTTGAAAAAGTTAAACGTACATTTTTGTTAACATTTCAACGGACAAGGTGTCTTTTGTATCGATGCTGTTTGTCCAAAACTTCTTACACTGAACGTCTAAACAAGCTAAATTTGGAAAGCCTCGAACTAAGACGACTCAAATTTGACTTAATTAGCACATACAAAATATTACACAACTTGGTCAATATCAATTCTGAAAAATTTCTTACGCTATCAGCTTACTCAAAAACAAGAAATAACGGCAAAAAATTGTTGATTAATGAGAATCCTAAAATCGACGCACGCAAATATTTCTTTAGTTTAAGAGTCATTCAACCATGGAACAATTTGCCTTCAGAATGCCTTCTTGTCATGGCCAAGTCTCTATATTTTTTCGTTTAAAACTGAATAATTGTAATATAAATAAATTTTGTGTCGTGTACTAAATGTTATTTACTAGTTTTTTTGTGACTACTATTACGATTATTTTTGCTTTATTTTGTGACTTCCGTTTGTTTCGTTTTTTAACGTTTTCATTGCGTACGTAAGTGTATAATCATGTTTTTTCATGTATAATTTACCGGTACAGCAATAAACATAGCAATACGTAACTGAACGAAGAACGTACATATAACGGACCAACATATGTCATTGCGCAGCTAAAACTATAGTTTATTAGGCTATTTTTTAATTTAATTCAAAAAAAGTGGTAGACTAGCCTTGAAAAATGCTCTAAGAATAGAGCAGAAAAAAGGAGCTTTTCTTCGGGCATATGTTTAGACAGAAAAGCTGTGGACTAGTCTGAGATGGACATTATGTGGACTATAGGAAATTTGCATTTGGTTTGGCCAGCTGCTCACTAAATAAAAATTTCTACGATATGATAATGATTTGTTTATACATTGATCTAGTCACACAGCACTGTTGCATTTTTTTTAGTTTGATGAAATGTCAATTGAAAAAATCATACTCACAGCAATCTTTGACAAGCGGGAAATCGCCACTTTTTCAAATTTATAGTTGTTTCTTAACATACAAATATAAACTTCTAATTGAAAAAGTGGCGATTTCGCGCTTGTCAAAGATTGCTGTGAGTATGATTTTTTCAATTGACATTTCATCAAACTAAAAGAAAATGCAACAGTGCTGTGTGACTAGATCAATGTATAAACAAATCATTATCATATCGTAGAAATTTTTATTTAGTGAGCAGCTGGCCAAACCAAATGCAAATTTCCTATAGTCCACATAATGTCCATCTCAGACTAGTCTACATCTTTTCTGTCTAAACATACGCCCGGGGAAAAATCGCCCCTTTTTCCTGCTCTATTCTTAGAGCATTTTTCAAGGCTAGTTTTTCACTACAATACAGCGTAATTGTGATTCAATAAAATAATATGTATTTTAATAGGCGTTTTTGCACAAAGGAGCGCTATATATTTAATGGTTTTTGTTTTGGTTATTATATGGAGAATAAAGGTTTATAAATCAAATTTTTTTGTGTTTTGTTTTTTTATACCTTTCTTGAATTGAAGTTTTATTTATTGCGTTTTGGTATTTTATTTATAAAAAAGTAAAAGTATTTATATAGTACATTTAGGTTATCATTCACCTGTTAACTTTCACTCACAAAAAAGCAAAAAAAGTACTTTGAGACTTTTAAGGCCACCATGAGTAATAAAAAGTTTCGTTTTTGGGTGCATTAAAAGATCAGACTGTGGAAGCCAGCCCATAACTCTAAAAAATAAAATACTGTTTTACAGATTATATTATATAATTTTTAGCGAATATTAAAAAATTAATTGCAAGTTATACGTTATACGTGAATACGTGTTATACGTGAGTATATCAATGCAAATAAAAACTGTAGGGTATTTGACTTAATTTCGGCCAGGCCTTAATTTCGGCCACCAATTTAGGGTGTTAGAAAAAAGGCTTATTTCTAAAGCACAAAAAACTAACACAAAATTAACTGGATAAATGTTATATAAAATCTGTTTGCAAAGTTTTTTATTCGTGTTATTCTGCATTATCAACATTTTCATACAAAAAGTGCATTTCTTATGATTTTCTGGATTTTTGCTTTGTGTTTAAACTGCATCAAATTTAGAACCAAGCAATATATACCCTTAACATAACTTCTATTTAACCTTCAAAATTGTTAATTTTTATGTTTCAATGTTTTTCTTCGAAATCACTTTGCAATACGTTTAACCAACTACGCAGTTTAAAAAAAATTCCGTTAATTTCGGCCACCTTAAAATTCACTTGAAAGAAACTGTTTGACACGATTTGCACCATCATGTGTATGGGTGGGGTTAAATAAAATCCCAAATGACTAGGTTTGAACTATCAAAAATCGGTATAGAAATTTCTCAAAAATGATTCAAATACAGTTAAAAAATCAGGTTATTTTCTTGGCAGAGGGATGCAGTCAGATATGAAACATCAGAGATAGGCAAGATAGATCAGAGATTGGTTCAGAATTATACCCCTCCTAAACGTTTGTAACGTCTTGTTTATCATTAAAGTTATAACTTTGGTTTGTAATTGTTTTTTTGTGTTTTAGACTTTCGTTTTTGTTTTTTTTTAACCTGAAAGGTGGCCGAAATTAAGGCGGATTTGATTGTTTTCTTATTTTTAGGTTTAAAATATCAAAAAATAAATAAAGTGGAATAAAATTTTTACCAGGTTTTTCTAAAGTTGGCTGGCTGTAACAAAAGGCATTTTATGTTAAAATATTTTTCAACGCCAAAAACAATTCAACAAAAAACACGTTTCATTAAAACTTGTGTTTTTTAGGTTTTGACATAATTTTTTAAAGTCTCGCTAATAATTATAAAAGTTTCTACACGGAAAAAATTAACTTATAATACCAAAAACAATACCTAAGGATAAATTTGCAACCTTAAAAAATATTTATTGTTCGTTTTAGCAATAGTCATAGCCAGTTTTTTCTAGGTGACCGAAGTTAATGGCACGCGCCTTAATTTCGGCCACTATAAAACCGAAGTTTAAACCTTAACGGATTTTTAAGTGTAACAGAAATGTTTAAATTTTGCACTGGAATAACAAAAATAGCTGTCGTTTGATTTTTAGACCAAATATTTGCTCGATAACAAGAGCTAGAAAAACATATAAAAAAAGTCAGCTACCCTACCGTCATATTTTTAGCAATAGTTACAATATAAATTGCGATTTTATGATAATACAAAATTAAACTTGGCTTCCCTCGATGACTTTCAATACGGAATCCTATATTTAACAACAAAGGAATTATAACTTTCAACACAAATTGTTTAATAATAAAAATTAAATATTTGTTTTGGCTATTTTTGAAAAAAAAAGTAATAAATTTTTACAATTTTTCACGTTTAAAACTTTTTTGTGTTTATTTATGAAAAGAAAAGTCTTGATAGCATTGTAAATAGTTTATTAAATTTCATAACCGCACAACTAATTTGTCTCCTTATGTTTCCATACAAGTTCATGAAAGTCATTCAGGCGTAATTTTTTTAGCAAAATATTAATACCAGTAAAAAAATCAAGACCTCTTTTTTTACAAATTAGGATAAAACAGAGATTGCTACAAAAAAAACTGCACCAAAACCATGTTTTATTGTTTGATAAGCAAAAAACGTTTGTTTATTAAATAATTTATTAATTTTTTATAAAGAAATAAATAAGTCTTACAAGTGTCACAACTCCCGTTGTGTTAATGTTTCAGAAATATGACGCTTTATAAATACGAGTTGTAATGTAACACTGTCGAGCGATTTTGTACGTTGTATGTGTTGTAATGTATATTATTTGTTGTAACGCAGCACGTCAGTCAATGAGGTACTGAGGCTTTAGATTACAAGTTCAAGTCCTGTATTGCTCATGTTTCTGTCAAAAAAAGAAGCAAAAATAGCAAACTATTTCGCATTCTTTCCTTAAAAGCTCGATTTATTCGGCCTCATATTTCTGGACGTTACACGAGCAAAGGTTTTGTTTGAGCTTAATTTTCGACAAAAGTTGTTAGAATGACTTTGGGACTCGTGATGGGCTCGCTTTAGTTTAACAAATTGATACATCAGAGTTTTTGAGTACATTAATATTTTCTAAAATATGAGAATAAAATCTTTTTAATAGAGTTTTTGGTTGTGTTATTGAGTACTTTATATGTGAAGGAAGTGACAGCTCAGTGCCAGTATATTGAAATATAATTCTGTAGTCGGTCAGCTCTTTTTTAAAAGCGGTTACAGTGCCTGTCCCAAGCCAGGATAAAGAAGGAGGAATACAAAAGAACTTGTGGCATTTTCTCTGTAAAATTTTCTACGCGGGATGCCTGCAGCCAGCATTATCTACACAGATGATGTCGTTGTTAACGGGCTAGGAGAAAAGCGTGACAGAAGTCCCTGCATTATTATTTTCTGACAAGTTTGTCGCAGTTCTGCCGCTCCTAATGAAGATCATGGATCTAAGGGTTAAATGGAACATTTCCTAGCAGCCAAAGGAACAGCGAAAAAGGGCTTATTTGAAGCAAGAATCTGTGCCACAACAGCAAACAGAATAACAGAAAAACCGATTCCATCAAGATATTTCCTTATTTGAAAGCAGATATCTAGGATGATGGAACCACAACATGCTTTCAGACTGGCGCTGCTCAGTCAAACGCAATAAACCAATGGCACAGCATAAATGATAAAAATACTGTCACCTTAGCAAAGGATGGTTGGTTGGAATTAGGTTGGCGGACTGCAATATAGACCCTGGTCCGCATCCCGCAGTATAAATGACAACTATTTTTTGTTGTTGACAGAGAGCTCCATAAATTATAATTGATATAATTTATTATATATAATATATATCCCAGATAACTATCGGTAGAGAGTGCAATCTATAAATATATATAATTATAATTTCTCAATACTCAAAAACTACAAGTGTACCGCTATTTTGAAGCATTTTTTTTCGAAATCAGCGCTATCAAATTAATATAAAAGCATACTAATCTATCATGTAACAAAACATGTGTTGATCAGTGACTAAAACTGTTAAAAATTATAACTCGGCAAAGAAATGATTATAAACATTATGCCATTGCGCAGCTAAAACTATAGTTTATTAGGTTATTTTTTAATTTAATTCAAAAAAGTGGTAGACTAGCCTTGAAAAGTGCTCTAAGAATAGAACAGGAAAAAGGGGCGGTTTCCCCCGGGCGTATGTTTAGACAGAAAATATGTGGACTAGTCTGAGATGGACATTATTTGGACTATAGAAAATTTGCATTTGGTTTGGGCAGCTGCTCACTGAATAAAAATTTCTAAACAAAAAAAAAATAAAAAAACAAAATAGAAATTGAAAAATTTTGTTTCAATTTCTATTTTGTTTGTACATTGATCTAATCACACAGCACTGTTGCATTTTTTTAGTCTGATCAAATTTCAATTGAAAAAATCATACTCACAGCAATTTTTGGCAAGTGCGAAATCGCCATTTTTCCAAATTTATAGTTGTTTTGTACAAATACAAATACAAATTCTAATTGAAAAAATGGCGATTTCGCGCTTGTCGAAGATTGCTGTGAGTATGATTTTTCAATTGACATTTCATCAGACTAAAAAACATGCAACAGTGCTGTGTGATTGCATCACTTTATAAACAAAATAAAAATTTTTATTTAGTGAGCAGCTGCCCAAACCAAATGCAAATTTCATATAGTCCACAAAATGTCCACCTCAGACTAGTCCACATTTTTGTCTAAACATACGCCTGGGGGAAATCGCCCTTTTTTCCTGCTCTATTCTTGAAGCATTTTTCAAGGCTAGTTTGAAATTATTAAAAGGTATATTTTTTAAACTTTATTTTAAAATGTTGGAAGCTAAATTATACTTGACGCAACGTTGGTGTATTATTACACCGAAATGGTTAATTTTCTGGGGTTTTTTTCGTGGTTAAAAAAGAGAAGCAACAATAAAAAAATAAACATCTACAAAAATTTTTATAGTGTTTTTGTAAATTTATAAAACTAAAAAAACTAAAGATAAATTTTATCAAGGTGAAAATAGATGAGTGGTAAAGTAACCGCTCGTTACTTGAGAAAATATCACGTGCAGAGAAACACGTGACGCAACTAAATAATAATTGGTTACATAACCACTGAAAACTTTTTTTTTATTTTTCTCGCTCGCGGGTTTACTGTTTATTTCTTCCTGGCGGAGAGCGGTTACGCCCTTAATTTTAGCCTGGAAGACTTTAGCTTCAGTCAAAAATAAAAAAAAACAGCTGATAAATTTAAGACAGAATATTAAATACTACAAAAATGTGCACGGTCATGTCAAAGTAATACGCAGCAAAACTTTACAAAATTTAGAACTCTTGGCCAAACCATTGCTTATGAAAGCAAAAAATAAAGCTGGAAGTGCTTGATGCATTTGCAGCGTAAAAACAAATTTTCATCAGCTGTGGTAAACAAATTTCTCTGAACATAATTCGGTTTGCAGCCTGCCACAATCAAACACATTACAGTGTGCTTGTAACCCACTCAGAAAATGAAAACTGTTGGAACATTCTTTTCTGAATAACAATGTTTTTACATAACAATACATATAATTATACCAATAAAAAAATTCCTAAAAAATTTATATTTTAAATCTCTACATTTGATCTTTTACTCTTGGTGTACTGCAGTTTTAATGTGTAAAGCTCCTTATGGTTAAATAGTCTTTTATTCCTGTATTTATTTGAGGACTGTTCTCGAAAGGCTGCTAAATTAATTAATGATTCAAAATTTAATCAATGTTTTTTTTAATTTGCTTAATTTTTTGTAGAAAAATCGCACAGATTTTCTTGTTTAACTGATATAAATTTTTTTTTAAATATGTATATTTGTTTAGAAAAAAAACTAGTAATTAATTTATTAATTTTCTTTTAGATTTAAGCATCAAAAACTCATTTTAATCCCTAAAATTATTAAAATTAAACCAAAAAATTGTTAGAAAAGTGCTTAAAACTTCAGGGCTATTTTTAACTCAATAATAAATTATTGTGTATTCAGTTAAGTGTCTACAGGTGAATTGAACCTTGGTGTAATTTGATTTTTTTTCTAAAAAATCAATTATGTTTTTTACAAACTGTAAAAAACCAATTAATGTGTTGCACCTGAATAAACAATTAATTTGTTTAATCAGGTGAAAATCCTTTTTGTTTGACGTTGTTTATTTTGAAAGGTATTTTAACCATCTAAACTGCTACTAAGTTACTGTTAATTCTTCCTTTTACTTAAAATTTTAACTCCATGAAGAAAATAGTTTCAAAGAAACGAAAAAAATGTGAAACATGACTCATTTTTATTACTTAAACTAAGTAAAAACTACAAAACGAATCATATACATTGCTTTACCCACTCTGTTTATTTTTTCATTTTTTTCTAAACATAATTTTGTTTGTCACCTGCTTTGAAAATTACTTTGAAATCTAGTTGATTTATATTTCCGTCTGCAGAATAGACGCTTCTTGGTCTACTTGGTGTTGTAGGAGCCGAAAACTAATGTTTATAATGAAAATTCGGAGCTTTTTTCATGTAAAAGGAATTTTTTCAGCATCAATATCATGATCCGGAGCATCGGTTATATAAAGTGGAGGAAGTACCAGACTTCCGCAATTTAAATTATTAAATTAAAGACAAATTATTTAACCTACAAATTTGTTCTTTATTAGTTTAGCTGCGTTTTTGTAATCAATCCCACCGTTTTTGACTAGTTTTAAAAATTTTTTTTCTTTGTAAACAAATTTAAAATACTATCAAGAATTATATAACTAAAGAAAAATCAGGCACTTTAAACTTATTGGCTTTTAAAATGTGCTTTTAAATGGTACTTCAAAATTACCGTTTATACTTGATACTTTAAAAATTATATTTGAATAGCAATTATAAAGTCACGTTTAAATGGTACTTTTGGAGAACGATTTAAAAGATTTCTTTTTTTACAATGAAATTGTTTAGAATGCCTATATTTTTGTATTACATAATTACGAATCATAGCTCAACCGCCTATTTTGACTAAACAGTAACCAGCGATTTTATTATTATTTAGCTTTTTGAGCAAAAGAAACACTGACATTACATATTAACCCGTTCCCGTGATTACCTTTTCTGTAGTTACAACCGTGAAACCTTCGTATAATCTGTGTCGTACTTTTGTCATACATAAATTTTGTGCGCGAGTACTGTCCAGTGAGCGAGCAAATTGAAATGGTTAGAGCTGTACGTCAGCAATATGCATTTTTTTCTCACGGATACAGTGTATTGCGTTAAATATTTCATATTTCAAAAATTTGCATATTTCTACCGTACAGCTTTACCCATTTCAATTTGCTCGCTCACTGGACACTATTCGCGCACAAAAAATTATGCATGAAGTAAGTAAGACCTAGTTCATGCGAAGAGTTTACCGCGGTAAGGTTTACGTACGACATTTGTCATACAAAAGTACCATCATCGTTAGAGGAAAGTTTTATCTTTGTCTCATGAAGGTTTCACGGTTGTAACAGGAAAAAAAATCCATCACGGGAACGGGTTAAGTAAAAAGATGAGTGATAATGTAATTATTTAAATATAATTATACCATTACTTTGATAGTTTTAGAACTTAAAGTCTAAGCTTGGTCTATAATTCTTTTAAACACTCCAAAAGTAAAATTCCAAAAACAAAACGGCGAGCGTTCCCATTTTTTAAGCTTTTCATGTTGTTTCATTGTAAAAACAAATCGGCTTCAGGCCTGTTTCATAAAAACCTTTGTAAATTCCCATTTTACAAATCTCCGCATATTTTCTGTAAAATATATGATAAAGGTTTTTTAACTGGTAATCCAGGGGGGAATATCACCGCGCAGTGCTCTGCGCTGATTGGTCGCAAACACGTCATCTTCTCTCCGCTGACTAATCAATATTCCGGTGTCGTATATTCTCCATCATGTAATTTACAAAAAATAGGCAGAAATTTGTGGAACGAAATTTTTTTTTTTCTTTTTTTTTCGTTTCTTTTTTTTCATCATCAAATTTGCGACTTAATCCCCGCCAACATAAACTATAATTCCAACAGAATATCAACGTAGCTATCTGAAATGACTTTAAAGGCTCAAAAAGAGCGCTTATTTAAGTCGATTTTAAAACTTTTCTTGAATGCATCCAAAGAATCGACAGTTACTTGAGACGGGAGTAGATTGTTCCAAGGTATAACCAAAAATATAATATTTTTGGTATAACTACACACATATTTGCAAAAGAAATTTTCCTTGCAATAATTCGACTTTCTTCCACAGCCAATTTAAAAAGATGCCATGGGTAGGCTGCAGGTTAAACTTAAAAAAATCATTGGCTTGCAAATTGTTTAAGCTATGTATAATTTTAAAGCACTCATATAAATCAGTTTTGTCTCTTTGGTCCTTTAATCTTTCTAAACCTAGGTAATTCAGCCTTTGTTCATAACCAACAGGTAACAACTTGCATTTATAAAACAACCTCCTAGTGAAATGTTGCACTTTTTCCAAAATTTTTATATTTTTTGTAGATAAGGGTTCCAAACTGTACTAGCGTACTCCAGAATTGGTCTAACATAGGATTTATATGCTCTGAGAAGATTATTTCTAGAGTTTGAGTTGAATGTTCTAAAAATTAGTGATGTCACTCTCATTGCTTTTTTGCTGGGATTTCACAGTGTTTAGAGAATTTCATATCATGAAATATATAAACACTTATAAGTCACGCACCAATTCTTTAGTTGCAAGTACACTATTACCAAGCTTGTATTTACAAATTAACTCTTTGCTATGATTTTGAATATGAAGAATTTCACATTTATGATCTGATAATTGCAATTGGCCAGCTGTATATTCTATCTAAATCTTCTTTAAGTCTTAGGGTTTGAATTTGGTAGTCTTTAGATGAAGATTTTGCAAACAAATTTATATCATCTGCAAAGAGGCCTAATTTGTGAGTACTCAACACAATCAACAATATCGTTAATATATATAAGAAAAAGAAATAGACCCAAAACAGAACCCTAAGAACTGAACTTTTTATAGGAAATGATTTGGATACTGAGTCATTAATTACAACTTTAATATCCCGCCCAACTAAAAATTTTTTTATCCATTTTAAAAATTTACCAGAAACACCATATTTTTCTAGCTTATATAAAATTTTTTGATGTGACACGGTGTCAAAGGCCTTGGCAAAATCCAAGTATATGACATCCATTAAAAGTTTATCTTTTAGTGCCTGCGTCCACTCATTAAAAGTTTCCAACAACTGTGTTATTGTACAACTTTTTGCCTTAAAACTATGTTGTAACCTTGCCAAAATGCTCCATTTGTTTACAAGAAAAAGATGTAAGTGAATAATAAGTTTTTTTTACGCTTTTGGTGCCTTTTTTAAACAGTAAGTTTAATAAAGCTGTTTTCCAATCAAGTGGTAATTCTCCAAAATCAAAATACATCTGAAAGATGATTGCCAAAGGTTCCGCAATAACTTTAGTCAAGCGTTTTAAAAAGTAAACTGGAAAACAGTCAGGTATTTGAGACAATTTGTTTGGGAGATTTTTTAGGGCTTTAAATACCGTTTTTGTGGTAAATACTATGTTGTTCAACTTCCCAATATTTGGTGAATTAAAATTTGGTAAAGTATCATCATCATTGGTAAAAACGGAAGCAAAGTAATTTCCAAAAAGTTCAACTTTTTCAAACTCTTCATTTACAAAAGTCTCATTGTCTCTTTTAATTGGTGGGATAGTTTGTTTTGTTTTAATTTTACTATTAACAAATTTATAAAAATTATTTAACCCCCCTGAAATTAGAATTTTGTTTCTTTATTAGTGTTAAAATCTCTAACTTTATTTTTGTATACTTTACAAATTTCTATTGATTCCTAACAACAAAATATCCTTGAATTTCTGCCAAGCATTTTCTACTGTGCCACATTCTTCAAATAAAATTTTCCAGCTGATTGTAGATAAATACAAACTTAGCATATCGTAATCTGCTTTTAAAAATCAGGCATGTAGTTTTGAATCTTATTCTTAGAACTGTCAAATATTTTAAAGATTAATTTCAGATAAAATAGTGTCATGGTCTGATTGTAAAAACCTGGGCGCAACAGCGACATTATTAAAAATTTCTCTATCGGTTGTGAACAAAAGATTCAGATAATTATTCTCTTGAGTTGGTTGTGAAACGAGCTGATACATACCTAGCTCAATAAGAAACTCAAATCGATTATTTTCATTTTGCGTGTTTGAAGTTATTAAGTAAGTACAAACGTCTTTATGAAGGTAACGGGACTTTAGAGCCGGAGCGAGGGGTTAGGCGCTGGGTCTTTTGCTTAGGCTTAGGTTCAGGCTTAGGTTTTGCTTAGGTTTAGGTTTTGCTTAGGCTTAGGCTTAGGTTTTGCTTAGGCTTAGGTTTTGCTTAGGATAAGGTTTTGCTTGGGCTTAGGTTTTGCTTAGGCTTAGGCTTAGGTTTTGCTTAGGCTTAGGTTCAGGCTTAGGTTTTGCTTAGGCTTAGGTTTTGCTTAGGCTTAGGCTTAGGTTTTGCTTAGGCTTAGACTTAGAAAAAGTCTTTCTAAAGCTCTTTAGAAGCTCTACAGTCCCGGCTCAAAAGTCCCTTGGCTCTAAAGTCCCTCGGCTCTAAAGTCCCTCGGCTCTAAAGTCCCTCGGCTCTAAAGTCCCTCGGCTCTAAAGTCCCCAAACCTTTATGAAACAGGCCGGAGTGGGCCCGCGAGTATTAAAAATCTCGGCGCGGCTAGCTTGCAACACTGCGCTGTAAGATATCTTTCCTTTTAAACTGTTTTTAAAAATATTTTGCAAGACCGTGCGGAACGTACATAGAAAATAGGTTGTAGGACCACGATGTCTGAAAAAAATAGTTCAAACTAAAAATCAAAACCCAAAAACTGAAAAACAGAAGAAATCAATCGAAATTTTTTAGCTCCTTGTTTTTATATTTTTGGAAATTTTCAGTACAGTTTCAGCGTAGTTTTTTGTCGATTTTCGTTTTCTATTGACATAAAGTTTGTCGGGAAGATTATTTAAAAAGATTTATCTTATGTTTTAATTCAACAGCACAATTTTCCTATTTGATTTTGCAAAAAGCGAGCGTTTTTAAAAGTAAGCAATTAACGTTTTATAAATGATTTGTCATTATTAAAAGCAACATTATAAGTTGCCCAGCTTAAAATTTAAGCTATTTTTGCACCTATTGGTAAGTAAAAGCCGGTGCATTACTGGCTACGTTGTATTTATGGATGCTAATAATAGAAATAAGATTATTAAATTTTAGCGTTTTTTCTATATGTTTTAGAAAAATTGTATTTAAATTATTTTAGAATCTATAGATTGAAGTTTTATTTATACATTAACATAACTTTTTTTAATAGTTCACTTATATGTTCTTAAGATATACATGTATGCACTATTAAAGTTTTTTATAGCAAATCTGTTTTTTTTAATCTGTACACTGATCATTTTTGTAAACAATAAAATGTCACTTAATCAAGTTTTAATCGTACTATAGTCTTGAATTTTAAAAAAAATCTAAACCTTACAAAAAAACATGTTTGACGCAATTTCTGAGAGCATACTTGCCAGGCAAACATCAAAAAATCCGTAAAAAGTGTTTTATGATTAAAAATTAAAAATATCTTTTAATAATTTTTAAATTTTAAGCCTTAAAAACAGTCATAACTTCTGTAAGAGCGATTTCAAAACCCAAAATATGTTTTTGTATATTAATGAGTATATTAATGGGCAAGACAATGGTATTTCAATTTTTTTATTTCATTTATAAAATTTTCCTGGTAATAGTTTATATATCTAATTCACGGACAGAAATTAGCAATGTACTGTAATGAGCTGTTATATAAAGTACACTTGTGATTTTCTGCTAATAAAATGGGTGTATTAGTGTTGTAAATGTAATTATTTTTAAATATTTTAAGAAAAGTAAAAGTAATTTTTAAAATTTTAAATTAAATAAAGTATAAGGGTAAAAGTAATTTGTGAATTTTAATTTAAGTAAATAAAAAATAAACATAACAGTCAAATTTTATTTAAAAACAGTAAAACGAAAAGTAAGCCTTATTGTTTTAAGTATAAAAGTAAGAGTAAAAGTATAAAAAAAGTTTAAATTTTTGGGCCAAAGCTCCAATTATTTAAATTTTAACGCTTTATTTTAGTTTTTATCTGCTAATTCTAAACATAGTATTTATTTATAAAGTATATTATACACTTTTTTAATGCAAATAAAATGTATTCGTGTTTAAATTTTTTTGTGTATTGCATATCTCATCACCAAACTAACAAATAATTAGGCTAAATGTACCAGAATGCTTATATTAATGGAATTGTTGTAATGAGTTTACTTTTTTAATCATATCGACATCTTTATTTTTATAAAAGAATTTCACAAACACTTTTCTTTTAAATTTAAATTTAAATTCAAAAACAAAATTTTCTTTGTAAATTCGACTTTACAAACATAAACATTTATGGATTTAATCTAGCTTAAATTAATAATAAAGATCAAAAACAATAATTGTTAATTTACCAGACGAAATATTGTAGCAATCAACTTAAAAATTGTGCAGGACCTATCTATGCGGGACAAAAATTTGTATTTAAAATTGGCTTCCAATATAATACTGTTTTGTTTATCACTATTTTGATATAATAATGATAGTTGCCAAAACTCAGAGCTTCACAGCTTCAAAACATAACTTTTGGTTTTGGAAGCTACAGAACACAGTAAAGAGTTTTCGGAGATCCAGAGCTGTTTTTTTAGCCAATTTGCTATAAAAAAGGGTACAACACTAAGTTATATAGTATTCTAAAATAAGCAAAGATTTGTAAGTAAAGTGTTATAGTTTAAAAATGGCCATAAATTTGTCAAATTTCAACTTAGTAAATCGAAATAATTAAATTATTTTAAACTTTAACTAAATTATAGAAATGTTTTGAGTTAAAAGTTATAGCAATTGTTTAAAATATTAAAAAATTACACATCTGTATGCATTTTAAAATATTGTTTTGAAGAAATCAGTAGTTTTAAAAACCATAGAAACACATTTAGTGTACTGACATTGCAAAACAATACGCATTTCTTTGCATTCTTTAAGAAAACTAAAAAGAACTACGTTAAATAATAATAAGTAGAATTGGTTTAATTAATATCATTTTGTGCGCACTGAACAACTGCAAAAGCCAACTCTGATTTGCCTTTAAATTTAAATTTTTTTTTGAATTGTAAATGTCATAGTATCAATATAAGTTTTAATTTAGATGCAAAACCAGACCGGTACTAATGATGAAATTGTCTGTAATGAAGACAAATGTGATCTTGATAATTTTATTCCACCAGAGTCCTGGCTAAAATATATCACTTTTTATTATTTTCAACCTTTTATGCTTGTACTAGGCGTTTTTGGTAATGTAATAAGCGTTACAGCTATGAAAGTACAGGCTAAGAAAGAAAACGGTTCTCCTTATTATTTTCAAATTGTAATAATCTTGGTTGATATAGTAGCTCTTTTTAATTACAGTATATACACGTTTTTTGAACATTTTTATCCCGTCCTTTGGGGATTGGGCCCAGGATGGGTATATTATGTGAAACCAGTTCTATGGTATATTGCAAACTTAATGTATCCCTTCTATGATTGTATACAAATAAGCACAGCCTATCTCACAGCGATGCTTACCTTTGATCGTGTTAGAGCTTTAATCCAGCCTATAAAGTATAAAACGCAAAATCACAAACTAAACGCCATAAAAGCTTTGCTTGTTAGTTGTGTTATCGGTTTCTCACCCGGGTTCATGTTTCACAATGCATTTTTGGTAAAATACAATCAAAACACAACTACTTACTTTATCGAACCAAATACTTTGGTATTTTTTTCAAACACCTTTATAATCGGTACCAGGCTGAAAGTGTTAATACTAATTTTAGCGGTTGTGCTACTTGTCGTTTCAATTACACTTTTGATTATTATGTACAAAAAGAAAATGCCACCTCCTCCTAAAAACACCAACCAAAATAATAACCAAGCTGTCCAACCAAGAGTTTTAAGCACGCTTATGATAAGTCAAACAACAATGGTAATTATTGGGTTTATTCCTGGTTTCATTCATCTTTTAATGATGATGTTTGTTCCAGACGTGGGCAGTAAGAACTATTGGCTTTTAGACTTGGGTCATATGACTATAGTTCTTCAATGTAGCCTTAATTTTTTTATTTATTTGATAGTGAGTCGTAAATTTCGGGAGAGTGTTAGAAGTTTGCTTAAAATCAAAAATAACACCGCACCAGTTCACTCTGCTCAAAAACCCACCCAAAGCGGAACAAACAAATTTGCCACCAAAGAAACCCCGCAAACGAAAAAAAACTGTAGTAGAAAATAAAACAACCAATTGATCCAAAGCTTAAGTCTTAAGTCATAAGTCTTAAGAGTAATTGAGACTAAGAGTAATCTTAAGACTGATTTGTTTGTTCTAAATTTGTTAAACTACACTGTCCACGATGGTCAAAACCCTCCCGTTTAAACGGAAGTTGTTGAATATCATTTGGTATTTAAATATATTTACAGAGTTATGACGTTATAGAATCAATTTTAGCCAACTACCGTTTAGGAAAAAATGGAGATATCTTCTTCATTAGAGATCAATTTTTTCAAGCGCTAATTGGCTTAAAACAGCTCCTTCCACAGTTATTCCCACAGAGCAAAACATATATGACGTGAACACGAGAACTATATGACATTTGAGGGGCCTTATAATTCTGACGTGTCTGTAAAAATGACTTCCAACGTTAGTGAGTCAAACAAATTTAGAGTATTAGTACATGAAAAATTACTCAGACAAAAAATTGTTAATTTTTTTGCTGCGCAAGCTTTTAATATCTTGACTATATAGATTAGTGATGTATCTAATATTACGCTCCGGAGCTCCAGCCTGGTAAAACAAAGGGAGCTCTGGAGCTCCGCACCTTAAATGAGTAATTTTAAGCTTATTTAAGCTTGAAAAACATATAAAATTACTCTATTTTATTTTAAAAACTATTTCTAGCGTTTTAAATAAGTTTTGAACAAAATTTAATTAACAAAAATTTCAAACAAAATAATCTATGGCATCACTTTTAAATTATTCATGAAATTAGTACTAAAACAAGGCGGAGCTCCGGAGCTTCGGTGGTTACTCCGGAGCTCTTAAAAGCAGAGCTCTGCTCCGGAGCTCCGGAACTCGGAGTTCCTGGGATCATCACTAAAAAAGGTAATAGCCTGTTGTCTTTTGAACTGAACTTTAAGTAGAAAGTTATATGAAAATATAATATGCTAGTGGAATTAAACCATAGAAAATCATAAAATTTAAATTTTTATCTGCATAACCATTGGCACAATAACAGAAATTTACCTTGATTTGCAGGAATACTTCAGTTTTCTGAATTATACTATTTGTTTTAATTTTTTTTCTCCCAAATTTATCCTCTTTTTTACAAAATATGAAACAATATTTAAAGTTGTACAACACTTTTGGTTTATTTATTTTTTAATTTTAGCGAAGAAACGCCAAAACTGTTTAGAAATCTGTTATTATTTTTAGAATGGTCCTTACTTCTTTTTAATATTGCGAGAAGTACCTTATTTAAACCAAAAAATATATTTTTGTAGCGGCTTTTGATTTTTGTAAATTTATTATTTAGCAAATATTACTGTAGACTTTGTTTCAAGACCCACTTTTCCAATTAAATTGAAAAATTGGGGCTTGGAACTGGGCTTGAACCAGCGAACCTTCCCTCACCGTGAGAACGCTCTGCCACTGAGCTACCCAAACCACAAGAATATTTGGTTAAATCACTCTTTTATAGCCGTGTATGAACAGCATCTTGCTGTTATTGTTTTTTGTTTATTTGTTTATTGTTATTTATTTGGTTTTGGAGTACAGAGCTGCTAAGTTGGAAATGATGAGCGGAAAATAAAAAACATAAATCTTAACAATCAAGATATCAAGCTAAAGCAGCCAGTAGGCGCTGTTTTTGACTGCATATTCTGTAACTTAAACTTTTAGATCTATTAGTGCAATTTTTCAAATAAAGAATTATTGAAAAATTGACGTTTTTTGGGGGGTCATATCTCCTGAACCAATAGGATATTTTGATGAAAGAATTTTTAGGGGCTATTGAGGGCAAGGATGAGGATTTTACAATAAATCATTAAAATCCAAGACAAATAGTTTGACTGTGCACCGCACATTTAAGAGAAACCGGATCCCCAAGCTCAAGTTTTCTTGATGCTCGTTGCAAACACGAAAACCAAGGATGATCTCATAAAAGTGATTTACCATAAATAAATGTATTTTTGTCTGTCTGTCTGTGCGTATCATGTATGTATAGAGTCTGTCTTTTCTAATTTCTGCTTGTCAGTGTTTCTGTTTCAGAGTGTGCTTCTTTTGCTGTAATTCTCGATCATTAATACAAAAAGAAAAAAAATATTTCAATAAATTTTATTTTCGTTTTTTAGAAGTAAAAATTTGAATGTATGATACTATAGAAAAATAAGAAAATACTAAAATAAGTTAAAAAATAAATATAAAAAATACACGATTGTCTATTGAGCTTAATGCACTTATATTAGATACATGCAATCAGACCTTAGTAAATTGTTTCTATTGCTAATGTATGTTTTTTTTGTTTAAAATATTTTAATATTATTTATTATTATCATATTTAATATACATCATTCCAGTTACACTTTTTTCTTGTAATAGACTATTATAAATTTGATGCAATTAGAAAATAAACGGTAGAAAAACCCTTTAGTGACATTAAAAGTCAAAAGCTGCTAAACAATGACTTAACAACAACAATGAAAATAAATTATGAAATTATTATCAAATATAAGAGCCCCTAATTAAATTTTGTGTTCTAAATAATTTTAGGCTCTAAAAAAGATTATAAGACTTAAAGTAGCAATAAAAAATATAAACTGTTAAAACAAAATTTTCCCTACATTTAAAAAAAAACTATTTTTAAAAACGGGTAAAAATTTGCCTGCCCTGATAAATAAGCGAAAAATTTTTACTTAAATAATGTTGTTCTAAAAGGTTTAAATAAGGTTTGTCTAAATTTTTAGGCCCTAAAAAAGATTATTAAAAAAGTTAAAATATCAATACAAAGTGTAAAGATTTAAATTTAAAAAAGACTAAGCTTTTTTATCGTTTCTGTAAAATTAATTTTAACTATAGCTAAAAATTTGACTGTCCCCAATATATTTATATTTGTGAAACAGTCGTGTTTACCGGTTTGCAATATTGTTGCTATTGAGGGAACTTTAATCGAAAAAAAAGTAAAATTATAGCAGAATGTTTAACATTAGTAAAACTTTTATCTAAGCCTAAAGCCACCCCAAATTTTTGCTTTAAGGTCTCATTTTTGACGAACTTTTTAAAAGAATTTAACAGTTTTAGGTCCCGTGCTTCTGGCTCTGACAGTAATGATTTTTTTTAATTTTAAAGTTTGATAGTAAAGTTGAACTTTATCAGCAAAATCTACTTAACCATAGCAGTTTGTTTGTGGATCAGTTTTTTAATCTTAATATTCATGCGTCAGTATAGATTTGATGCAACGAGGCGTCTATTTTAAACTAAAAATTAAAATGATAACATCTACCATTTATAATCTGAAATAATAACGTTTTTAATGATTGATGGTAAAAATACTTTGCTGTTTACAGTTTAAAAGTGTTACTTTAGAAAAATTTCACGTTCTGTCTATGGAATATTATATTTCAAAGTGTTTAAAATTTTAATAAGTTATATTGTACATCGTAACTAGATATTCGATGTGACTACAGTGTATCGAACTTAAATTTAATTTATATATGTTTAAATTTAAGAGGTTTTTTTGCACATTATAAATGTTATTTTGGTTCTTATGGTTTACAGTTCATCAGTTTAATTTTAAAATCAAATTACCTGACAGCTAAACCGCTCGATTATACGTTTACTTACAATTCGTCGTTACTCTGACACACTAAGTCAGAAGTGTCATAAAGTACTCATAACTGTGACTTTTTAATATCTTAAACCAAAAATATTCTAAACAAAATGAGTCAAAGTCACGTAGTTTTTATAATGATTGTGACTTTTTGTGTCAGGGTAACGATGATTTATCAAAAGAGGGGTTACCGTATAATTAGTCATTGCAGTTTTCTTAAACCTTTGGGGTTTTTTTTATTCAAAAAGCGCTGCAAATCCGCAAAAGGGATTCAGAAGCAGCAGAAGTCACCTCGTCTTAGTCTAAATTTTGCGCAGACCGGAAAAGCCACGCGGAGTTTATCACTGAGCAGCGCTGACGCGGAATCCCTTTTGCAGATTTGCAGCATTTACACATTACATAAAATAAGCTACGAGGCGTCCATAAGTTAATTGTTTAATTGGTTTTGTTTAATTAAAATTAAATAAAATTCTACATTTGTCTAAATTTATTTATGTTATTTGTCAAAAATATTTTTTGTCATTGTTATTTGTTTGGTTTTCTTTCGTAATTATACAATAATCATAATAATAAAGTCTATTGTTTAATAAATTATTTGTTGACGTTAAAAAAATACGTAAAATCATTTTACATTTGTTTTTTAATTGTTTGCATGTAAAAATAAGGTAAATAACACGATGATACTTATACAATATCTATTTAATAAAACAAATCTACCAAAAAATCTGCTTACTAAAATTATGTGAATGTATTGCGGGAGGATCAGCTTCATAAACCACGAAATATTTGGCTTATTTAATTTTAATTATTTATGAAACCTTGCTGTTTCAAAATAACAGAAATACTTCAAATAAATTTAAAAAACGTAAAAACAATGGGAAAAAAATCATACTTATAACTACTATTGTATTATGATATTTTTGAATGTCGTTAAATGATGGTTTTGGTTTTTGTTGTTAAATCAGAAGGTTATATTTCAATTTAGAAAAACAAACATAAATTTGAAAAAAATACCAATATTTCTAAAAGCCAAAGATTGCTGTGAGTAAAAAACTACTCAAAAGATATGTGATAGTCGAAGTTTGTATTGATTTAAAAATATCTTAAAAGTAATTTAATTTTTGAAGTGAGATATAAGTGAGGATAAACTGACCGGGTGTTTACCGAGATACGCGGGGATATTCTGACCCTCCAGGGGAGTCAGAATATCCAGCGAAATTTATGTTATTGACTTTGTTGTTGGCTTGTGTTTCAGCTTGTTTAGTTCATATCAATAAAATAATACAAGCTGAAAAAATTCTAGTAAATGTCACATTAAAGGGCGCATTCATACCAAATTAAAAGTTTTTGGACACGATATGGGGTCTTTAGAGCCGCAAGCAGGGAACTTGGAGCCATTGGAATTTCTTGGAAACTTGGAGCAATGAGCAATGGGAACTTGGAGCCTTTAAGAAAAATTGGTTTGGGGTGAAATAGGTTTCGCTTAGGCTTAGGTAAACGTTTTAGCGATTTTTACTTTTAGCTCCAAGTTCCCAACATAGGGCTCCAAGTTCCCCACTTATGTCTTCAAATTCCCTATTTTTGGCTCTAAGTTCCAGCTCCAAGTTCCCACGGCTCCATTGACCCTAAATCGTGCACTCTTTTCTTGCCTGGCAAAACATAATCATCACCGATTTAGAATCGATGGAGCCTTGGGAACTTAGAGCTGGAACTTGGAGCCCAAAACTTGGAGCCTTGGGAACTTGGAGCTGTAGGTGAGGAACTTGAAGCCGTAAATTGGGAACTTAGAGCCTAAAATAAAAAGCCTAAGTGAAGCCCAAATCTAACCCTATTTTTTTCTTAAAGGCTGCAAGTTCCCATTGCTCGTGGCTCCAAGTTCCCAAAAACTTCCGATGGCTCCAAGCTTCCTGCTTGCGGCTCTAAAGACCCCGTACCATTATCACCGGTGGCCCTTTCTACCTAACTTCGCCAAACTTGTGCTACTTGGTTGTTTTTAAAAGTTTATTTATTTCGCATAAAGCAGGTTACGCAAGGCCGATGATACTCAGCACTAATTGTGCAACTAAATACTACATATAACAATATTAACAAAGAATATTATCACAATGCAGTGTGTCTCAGCGGGGACTCGATCCAGGGACCTTCAGTATGTAAGACGTAAGATCTGCCACTGCGCCACAGCCTCGACGAATCACCGCTAAAGGTCCTTTTGCTCCTTGACTTCTACTCCTGCATGTTTTTTAATAACGTCATAATAGTGTGACAGTCATTTGTCATCGACCTTTGCCTCTGTGTACTCATGCTTGAAACAATAAATGTTTAAGGCTTGCCGAAAACGGCAGGCCTCGAACTGTGGCTGGCCTTTGCCTCTAAATATAGTGTAATGTCAACGCTTCAACTGCAAAGATGCCTTATACTTTGGCTGTCTTGGCTTGACAATCATTAAAGCAAACGCATCCACAAAACAGCTTTAAGGACTTCCTGGCAGTTCACTTCCGTTTTTTTTGCGGCAATGTGTGTTTCAAATGTGTTTCGACCATTTAACCCGTTCCCGTGATGGCCTTTTCCCCCCATAAAACCGTGAAAACTTTATACGACAAAGAAAAGAAAAGAAACCTTCGTATCACGGTGGTGATATTTTTCTATGACCCATGTCGCAGTAAATATTACCGCGGTAAGATCTACGTATAACCCAGGTCGTACTTAAGTCACACATAAATTTTTATGCATGATTAGTGCCCAGTGAGCGAGCAAATTAAAATGCTTAAACCTGTACAGTAGCAATATACAATATCAAGTATCCTACGTAATACACTGCATTCGTAAATAAAATCTGCATATTGCTACCATACAGCTTTAACAATTTTAATTTGCTTGTTCTCTGGGTACTAATTACGCACAAAAATTATGATCTGGACCATACAAAGGTTTCACTGTTGTAACAGAGGAAAATGCAATCACGGGAGCGGGTTAAGGCGAAATCTGTTGGTCTCAGGAAGAATTTCTATTTGTTCTGACTTTCCGATATTCTAAACAGAAGCTCCAAGTTTCCTACTTACATTTTTAAAGTCATACTATTCGACTGAATAGTTAACCTTATTTAAAAACCGATTCTGAAAAAAATAATGAAAGTTAAACTGTTTTAAAAAACTTCAATTTTTCTGTTAAATTGCTGAGAAATAAGTAATAAAAACGGTCCCTTAGCAAAAATCAATATTTTGTAATGTTTCTTATCCTTCGATTTACACGCATGTTTCTTATCTTCTAATCTGACCGCATATTGTAATTTGATGGCATACAAAGATTACATCATCACTATCGGCGATAATCACTATTTTAGAAAAGAACAGCGAATGTTTTTAAATTAAATTCGAAAATGTTTTACCCACAATGCTTTTTTTCTACTGTTGCTTTAACAAAAACTTCTCTGCAAAAAAGAACTGAAATCAGTGCACTAAGATGCGTTCATGTCCGAAAAATGATCTTTTTTAGTAATTACTTTTTACCTACATTAAAACCCCCCTATCTTAATATTCATATCAGTTTAAAAATCAAAAACATACGACTTTTCAAAAATCGTAAAATTTACGTAATTCATAAATCCAGCGTGAAAATTGTTTTTATATATGGTTTTTCATTCTAATTTCGTCTATCAGAAGTGCGTATTCTTGGTTTCAAAAGCCCAGTTCACACCGGAGTCACAAGCCAATAACGCATTTACACCGCCAAATTGCCTCTTGTCACCCCGGTGTGAAAGTGGTGCCAGTTGTCACTTTGGTGTGCATCAACCTTAATTCTTTGAAGATAAATAAAGAATGATAACCCAGACGGTCACATGCCGCATTTGCCAAGATAAGCGGCTACAAATGATCAAAAGTTTCGGTGTCACGCCGCTAGCTGACCGACTTGTTCACCCGAATCATCAGGATACACGAGATACGCTCGTTCCACTGGACTTATTGCTCTGTATGCACTGCTCACTGGTGCAATTAGGTTAGCATAGTTTTGATAAAATCGACTAATTGTATGGCAGTATTTTACAAAAAGCTATAATGTTTTCTGATAAAATATTTGTTTTTTACTGCAATAAAATTAACTAATTTGTTCAAATTGATTATTAAAACTGTTTTTATACAATTAAAAAAATTTAAAAGGATTAAAGGCTCGGATGTGCCTGTTTCATTTTATTATAAATTAAAAAATAATGTTTATATGACATCAGCAACTATTCGGCTTTTAATACCCGTTCTATTATTAGATACTAATAATATATGCTAGTTTGTTTTTTATTCAGGGCTTTAAACTTTTGGTCAATTGCTTTGTGTCGCTTTGATATAAAGAAAATTCGAGAAAGGTCGTAAAACTTGCGCTACAAATCGCTTTGAGGCGCACGCCCTCCCCTATTTCATATGAAATCAATTTGTGTTAAATTTATTATAAACGTATGTTATGTTTATTTGTGCCATACTTTGAATAAATAAATAAAGTATATTCGTGACGGATAAATATTCGTCACGAACTTTTAAAAAACTCTCTTGGCCATCAAGAACTTAAATAGAGTGGTTTTTGTCTTTTTTTTGTCAAAGCGTCAAGATTACATGACACCATGCTCCATGATGAGATTGAAACTTAAAAAATCATCTCTAATCACGGAATGAGCATAAGCAATGAAGTATTACACATAATAATACGCATGTTCACAATAATATTAAACAAGAAACATTACTGCTTGGTAGATGTCACACAATAGTGGGAAGCTCATCAGGAACTTTTGACTTAAATCTAATATCAATATCATCATAATGTATTATAACGCGTATTATAGGTGTGTCTGTATCACCGGATTTGCTTTTTGTCAAGGACTATCCTTATTACTCCTCGGTGTCTCCCAAATTAATGAAACATTTTCAGCTAAGCGCGGATAGTCTTATAAAGTAATTGTTAAAAATAGTAATTTGTCTTCATATGCATTAATTTAAACATCAATTTAGTCAAGAAATCAAATCATAAAGTTTTTGAACAAATCGGTTGCAGACAATAATTGTTTTAAAGTCCCAAATTCCTAAACAGTTAGACAAAGCTGTAAACGAAATCTGACAGAACTTTTGTATTTTTTGTCAGGATGGATTTTGTGCCCGTTCTTATTCAAAACTAATCAGAAACCGAAATCAGAAAAAAGGTATCAATGAACAAATAAATATCACCTTAAAAAATATTTAAATATTTATCTTAAGTACGTTTTAATATATAACAGAATCATAGGTTTTGCTTTTAACGACTATTCAATAATTTTTTCATAATTTTTTTTTCCTTTTAACCATATGTTTGAAGTTTTTGTGAAAACAGATTTTTTGTGATTTTGACAAAAACAAAGCAAAATAAATATGGTGTTTTTCTATGGTGTGAATTTGTAAAAAAAATCATCAAATTTCGGTCAAAATTGGTATAGAACTTTCTGTCAGTACAATAGTTGTAAGGAATGGAGTACGGGTTTTAGAGCCGTAAGTACGGAACTTGGAGCCATCAAAATTTTGGAGAACAAGGAGCCACAAAGAATAAGAACTTAGAGCCCTTAAGAAAAAAATGGTTGGGTTTAGATTAAGGCTTCTCTTAGGCTTAGATATAGGTTTTGATTTTTACTCTCGGCTCTAAGTTTTTAACTTACGGCTCTGAGTTCTCCACTTAAGACTCTAAGTTTCTTATTTTTGGCTCCAAGTTCCCAAGGCTCTATCGGCCTTAAATTAGGAATACGAACTAACTCCTGCGGTTGAATAACCGATTGCAACGTAAATAATTCAAGATCTATTATTAATTAAGCCATTTTTTATAAATTTTTTAAGTAAAATAAACTTCACAAAAATTTAAAGAAAAAGTCGCTCAATAAATACTTTATTACAAAATAATCCCGCGCATTTCAAAGTAATGTAGAACAAAACTCATAAATGTATTTTATTTGGAAAAAAACTTAGGTGGGGTTCAAGCGTGAGGTGTTTATAACTTATATTTTCATTACCAGATATTCCAGCCAAATAATTCTTTGGCAAATCTTACTGTTTTTACCTATGTTTCGCTGAAAATCTCGGATAAAGTTATAATTTAAGCGGTGTAAACAAGCTTAAGCTTAAGCTTAAACAAGCAAAAAAGCAAAAAAAAATTGGCGACAAATTTTTCAGCTATTATATTATCGTCAGAAACAGCAGAACTCATAAACAAATCTACAAACTAAAAAAAGGTGGCAAGAATAAAAAAAGAAAAATTTTTAATAGAAAAAAAAACAGAAAAGCATGGTGAACTAATAGGAATACCAAAGTTTGTAAAAAATTAACAGATATTAGTAAAAAAATATCCATACAATATTCATAGAAAACCAGGTATAGTAATAAATTTAGTACAGGTTGTTTGCAATAAATCAATAAAGAAGCAATTCTTTAATTGTTTTGGAGCGCTGGGTAGTTTCATTAAACTTAAAATTAAAAATCTTATGAAATAAATTTTCGGTCCCGAAATCTGTCCAGCGACTCCCTAGTGGTGGAAGCTGCGTCCAATGACGGCTACATGCTGAGGCATTTTTTGTTTCGTGGAATACCTGTTCTTGGAATTGACCCCGCGGAAGGTCCTGCCGCGAAAGCGAATGCTCAAGGTACTTAAATCAAAATGACGTTTAAAAAAAAATCTTTACATGTTAATTATTTTTGTATACTGTACAATTTACGCGATAATTAAAAAGAACAGTATATTTATTGTTCTTTTTAATACTTAAAGTAATTTTATAATAATTTTTTTATCGAAAACACCTAAAATACACTGTGGTCAACTAAACTGGGCAAATTGTCTGTATTAGACGAGAAACCACATAAAAGGGTCACAAGTAGTGTTTTATTTGGAATTAACAAATATTTTTTGTTTCAAAAATAAAATTATTTATGTCAAAACCTTTATGTTTATTTATGTCAAAAAATTTATGTTTGCAAGTTTTTTTTTTCAAACTTGGCGGATACCAAAAGATCAAATTTTTTTACTTTATTTTACTATCGTCTATACGATTTGATCCAGTTTAAAACCTAAGCTTAAATTCTAGCAAGGCTGATTAAATCTTTGGGATTCATTCCGCTGCATATCCTCAAAGGGGATTCCGTACCACCGCGGCGCAGTGTTTAACTTCGCGCCAAGCTGCAAAAATTAACATAATGCAGCACTGGAGCGGAATACATTCTACGGATTTGCAGCGGCTTTTGAACGAAAAAATGCCAACGGGTTAAAATTAACCCAGAAAACTTAACATCTGTAACAAAAGCAAGTCATAATCATATAATTGTGTAACATGTATACTATATTTTTTTACTTTCAAATTAAATTTTTTTAAACAGAAACTTTAGAAACCGTTTTAAACAATTAATTACTATAGTCCATACAAAAATGATGCGGACTGGCGGCCAAACTCGAAATTTGAAATGTTATATATCAATAACGGAGGTTAGAATATGAGCGGTACATATATGGAAGTATCGCCTAGACTCTAGGCTATCTTTTGAAAAGGTTAGGAAAAAATGTTTTTTGATGACTACAGCCGATGCGGTGAAAAAAAACCTGGTCCCAAAAAAAAACTTTTTTTATTACGAGATAGGAAAAGCCGCTTGGTCTTCTGTTAAAACATAGTTTTTTGAGTTTTTTTCTGAAAGTTTGAACGAAATCGGCTCGCTCAAATTTTTTTTATAATGCGTTGAATGCGCACTGTTTTCGCAATTTTTCGAGAATTTTCGCCACGCTAATACACTGTCCAAATTATTTATTTTGTTTTGCTTCCTGCTGAAAGTTTGTGCGATATTAATCATATTGTTATATATTAAATGTCCTCCAATTTTTATTCTTTAATTTTAACCTAATTTTTTTTTTGGTGTAACCCTCCCGGAGGCTAGAGGGGCCAAACACGAATGCCGAAAATTTTTTCAAAATTTTTTTTCAAAACCATCAAAAATCTAAAATTTATCACATATGACGAATTTTAATATATCGTTTGGGTAAAAAAACCCAATATTAAGCTTAAAATAAGCTGTCAAAAATGACGAATTTAAAGTTTGGAAGCATTCCAAGCCCGTATGCTGGCAGCAGGAAACCTTTAAATTAAAAACTTTTCCAAAAAAATAAGTCTTAAAAGTTTTTTTTTCGAATTTCCAGGTTATTTTGTTAGAAGAACATATTTTCAAAGCTAAAATCCTACTATTCACATTATTTTTGTTTTCATATTTTTAATCGATTTTTGGTAACTTTAGGCATTCATACAGTGAATAAATTTTTTACCAAGGATTACGCAAAAGTTTTAGCGGCTGCAGGTAATTTGGTCGACGTGTTTTTAGCCAACAACGTTCTCGCACACGTTCCTAATCTAAATGGTATGTTATTTTTTGGAAAAAGTTTATTTTTTTATTTTTTTTATTAGGGTAACTGACTTAAATTCGGCCAGCCTTCATTTTGGCCACGGGCTGTTATTTTTGCTGCGCGCATACTTATGATCTGAACTGCGTATTGCTAGATAGATGAAACTACGATCTATCCAGTCATAGGCAGTTTATTTGCATAATTTTACGCATGGCAAAAATAACAGCCGGTGGCCGAAATTAAGGCGTGAACAACTTTAAATCAGTTACCCTATTTTGAAACGTTCAATTAATTTATGTGTACCCAAAAACTATCCGACAGTTTTTTTAAAAACGAGTTTTAATCTTCTCTCTAAATTTACTTTGTAATTTTTTGAACCAAGACAAATATTGTTACTTTACAACTAAAACTTATTATTTTTGGTTTTCCAAAAATTATTTTGTTAAAAAAATGTGCAAATTATTTTCTCGGTTCAAAATTCGAAAAACAAGTTTTTGGAAATCCATTAAAGGTGCGGTGCGGAGTCAAACTTTTTGTCTTCGATTTTGGTAATTTTTTGTGAAAACATTACCCCTGCCCCCAATAGCCCACAAAAATTTGTTTAACAAAATATCTGCATTGAGTCAGGAGTTATGACCCCCAAAAATGGCATTTTTCGACAATTCTGTACGTGACGAATTGCTCAATGGGTAGAACGATTTAGGTTACAAATTATGCACTCAAAAAAAGCGGCTACTTTCTACTCTAAAGGCTGGTTCAAAAACGTCCTTTGGACAAAGTCAAAGTATTTTTACATAAGTATGAACCAGCCTTAATTTGATATCTTGATCGTTAAGATTGGTGCAGTATTTGTCGAAATACTGCGTTTCCCGTACAAAAAAAAACCTGAGATTTTTTCGTTAAAAACACCAAACGACGGCAGTGATTTTGTCAAGTTTGCCCAACCTTTCTTTCCTTCACTTCGTGTTTTAGCAAAACGATCGAGTGTTTTTTGTACGAGAAACGCAATATCTCAACAAATACTGCACAAATCTTAACCATCATGATATCAAATTAAAGTAGAAAGTAGCCGCTTTTTTGAGTGCATGATTTGTAACCAAAATCGTTACCCATTGAGCGTTTTTTCACGTACAGAATTCTCAAAAACGCCATTTTTGAGTTGTCATAACTCCTGAACCACTGCAGATATTTTATTGAAAAAAAAAATTTGTGGGCTGTTGGGGGCAAGGTTAAGGTTTTTACAAAAAATCGAAGACAAAAAGTTTGACTTCGCACCTTTAAGTGGATTTAGAGAGTTTTATTTTTAGAGTTTCATGTAGTTTTATTACATTTATTATTGAGTTTTATACTTTTGGCGCCCTTTATCGTTGAGCTCGTGATCTGCATGCTGAGACTGCATGTAATTTGTACATACTTACGTTAAAATTTCCTAAGGAAGGCCTGTATTTTATCAGGTTGAAACGTAGAATAAATAATCTTAAATTATTTCTGTCTTTAATCGCCATACAACAACAGCAATTTTAACAATTTTCAACAGCAGAATAGCCCTAAAAACTCCGAAAATTTACTTAACTTATAATTTTGTTATATAAAATAAATTTTAGGTTTCGTAGAAGGAATCAGTTTGATTTTAAAACCGTCAGGGGTCGCTGTGATAGAATGTCCCTATTTACTAAATTTGCTCGCAAATGTAGAATTCGACACTGTATATCATCAACATCTATGCTACTTTTCGATCACAGCTCTGGTCAGCTTGTTTACCGAACACAATTTGTTCCTGAACAAAATTGAAGATCTGGAAATTCACGGGGGCTCGTTGCGACTGTTTCTTGGGAAAGAGCCGAACGTAAGTTTTAAAAATTAAGAGTTAAAATCTAATTTTATCCAGCCTGACCGCACAAAAAATATTATAAGCTTTTTTAAAACATATTGTGTGTGTTCGATTTTTTAAATAAATCTTTTGTTATTACAAACACAGTGATCAAAATCCTCCCATTTAAACGGAAGTTGTTCAGTGTTAAATATCTTCACAGAGTTATGACATTAGGCGCTTAGGAAAAAATGAAGTTCTCTTATTCATTCGAGATCAATTTTTTCTTGCGCGCTAATTGGCTAAAACAATTCTTCCCACAACCATTCTCACAGAGCAAAACATATATGACGTGATCCAAAGGTGGATAATACGATGATTCGGGACAAAGGTGTGACACTCGTGTTTAACAAACGCGGCCATGCGAAAGACAACCAGCGGACGGACGGGTGTCATCGTGACGGACGGGTGTCATCGTGACGGACGGCTGTCACGATAAATAGGTTGAAAACCATGTTTCTAAAGATGTTTTGTCTTGCTGGCTGACTTTCAAAAACTTACAATTTAATACCGTACTTTTTTTGAAAACTCGAATAAGCGACAAACAACAGATGCTGCGTACAAAACAGAATAAATGACACAAATATATTATTATGCTAGTATAAAATAACATTCATACAAATTTAAATAATTTAAATAAAGGCGAATTTAACCTTTTTTAATATAAAAAAACCGCGAAAACAAATTAAGAAGTTACATTTGTATTAATTTGTCATAAAATAAATTTAAAAAATATGAAAAATATGCCCACAATTACTTAAAAGGACTATTTGTTTAAAAAATAACCAGGAAAAAAATTTTCAGTTTAGTTTAAAAATGATACGTGAAAGAAGCAAAAGGATATGACATGCAAATGTGCACAATTGTAATTTATTTAAAATATAAGTATTCGTTATTTTCATTCGGGTTTTTTTTCATGTAAAAAAATAAAGAATGAAATTAAACATTAATGTTTATGTTAGAAATATGCCTAGGCGAGAAAAAACACGACTACTGAGGGGTTCGAACTTAGGACCCTCAAATGCGTATCCAAAGACCATCCACTGCGCTACCGTAATTATTTTTAATAGGCAATATTTTTACTTTTCTTTGGTGTTTTGGGGAATTTTTAAAAATAATGTAAACTGAACTTTATTTTGCATTAAAATGCCGACAAATCTGCGGTATTTTTTTATAAAAAATGTATTAGTTTGTATTTAGTTTTTTTTGTATTTCTTATTTAAAAAAATTACAAAATATGCATTTGTTGTGTTCTTTACAATCCTTTAATTTGTAAAATATAAAATATATTCAAGGTTTTTAACGATTTAGTCCATGCTCCTTTGTCATTTTGTTTTGATTTTGGGGATTTTTTTTATTTGCCACTTTATTATTATTTTTTTTGAAGAAAAGGAAGGAGGCTCATTAAATACATCCAGTAAAGATTTATCCCTCTTTGCTCGGTACTCAAAATAACACCTGAATAAGTGTAAAAAAACCCATTAAAACCTTTAAAGATGTTTCAAAAAAAGCAAATGATTATGTCAAACTACTTTCTTTAAAACTAAGTGACTTATGCTTTCACTGTAAAGCATATTCTTTTCACTTATAAATTACATCTATGTTATATTACTTAAATACTGAGCTAAGTGTTTAGAAGTCACAAGAACATTAATAAATATTTAGAAACATGGTCTTCAAACTATTTATATGATCAACCAGTCATGCGCGACGACACCCGTCAGGCACGATGACGCCCGTTCGTCGCGGTGGCACCAGGGCGTCACGATGACACCCGTCAGCTCACGACGACACCGTCTTATCACGATAACCCGGTCATCACCAGGAGCACCAGCTCCTACGATGACGCCCGTCCGTCAAGATGACACCCGTCCGTCACGATGACACCCGTCCGTCACGATGACACCAGTTCATCACAATGACACCGTCCATCACGATGACACCCGTCATCACAATCGCCACCCGTCCGTCACGATGGCACCCGTCCACGATGACACCCATCCGTCACGATGACACCCATCCGTCGCGATGACACCCGTCCGTCCGCTGGTTGTATTTCGCATCGCCGCGTTTGCTTAAACACCAGTGTCGCCTTGTCGGATTATTGTATTATCCACCTTTACGTGATCACGAATAATATATGACATTTTGAGGACATTTTTTTCTTTGTTTATATGATATTGTAATTTTTTTGTTAAATTAATATAAAAATAACATATGATCAAAAAAATATATGACATTTTGAGTGACCTTAAAATCCAAACGTCAAAAGGTTTTTTTTTTCTCTGTTTGTCGTAATTCTATATGATACTGTGTTTTTTGTGAACTTAATATAAAACAATAATGGAGCGTTTAGTTAAAGGTGAACTTTAAACTTTTTTTGTAAATTTTTTGCCTAGGTGCCAACATGGCTTTACAGCTAAAATTTAATTTATAACACAGCTCCTTGAAACACTTAATATTTAGACTATTTCATTAAAAATTAAAAAAACAATTGACGTTTATTTGGTTTTGCTAAAGATTTTGACAAGGTTTCTCAAAATAAATTAAAGCTAAAGTCTTCCAGGCTGAAATTAAGGGTGTAACCACTCTTCGCTAGGAAGAAGTAAACAATAAACCCGTGAGCAAGAAAAATTTTAAAAAAAGCTTTCAGCGGTTATGTAACCAATTATTATTTAGTTGCGTCATGTGTTTCTCTGCACGTGATATTTTCTAAAAAACGAATGGTTACTTTACCACTCATCTATTTTCACCCTGATTAAATTCATCTTTAATTTTTTAAACTAGATAAACTTGGCATAAAGGGAAAATTTTTAAAATGGATTTTAGTCTTTCTAGTTGGAAGAACAATAAGGGTACTTATTAATAATTCTAAGTCATTTTCTCGTACTGTTAGTAGCTCAGTTCCTCAAGTTTCGGTATTGGCACCTTTTTTTATTTGTATCAAGGACTTAGCTGAGTGTATTCACCATAACCAAATTACTCTTTTTGCGAATGACGCAAAAATTTTCAGAAGTTATTCTTCTGCAAATAAAATCAAAAAAAAAACTGAAGAACTACAAAAGGGTTTGGATATGACTTCAGGGGCCGGTCCACTAAACGCGAGTTGACTAGGTGCTATGTTAGCACGTTGTTTAAAACTCTTGAAAATGTTTTAATTTTTGATTTTTTATTCAAAAGATCTTATATAACTCTTTGTCTGCATCACATAAATTGATACCTTATTAATTTTGTGCATGTTTGTTATAAGTAAAATCTAATAAGGCAATAAACCCTAGTTAAGCGTTAGCAAAACTTTTAATTGGGGGTTAAGACTTTATTAGCTTTTATTTAAAGCGAATATGCATTAAACTGTTTAAATATTAATTTATTCAATGTAAATAAAAAGTTCTATAAGATTTCTCGAAAAAAAAAACAAAAAAATAAAGCATTATCAAGAGTTTTAAATTTATGCGAAGCATACACCACCTAATGAACCGGCCCCTGAATTGTCAAAACATGGCTAATGAAATTATCACAATAAAAATGCGAATTCTTGGAAATAAGTTTAACACAAAAATCAAATTGGTTTGCATACAAAATTAAAGGAAACACTCTTATATACTCAAAATCAGTGAAAGATTTAGGTGTTTATATGACAAATAATTTAAAATTTTACATTTATTCAAACTAAAAGTTCCAAAAGTAGAGTAAAAGTCAGATAATTATACTTTAGTAATAGGATTGTGTCAAATTGAAGCAATTGAACTTCAGAACACTTCGTTAGCTTTTTTAAAAAAACTATCAGATATGGTTCATATTAGGGCTACTTTGTAATATTTAATCATATTCTAGCAATAAACTATATTTCTGTTTTTGAGTAGTAACGATCGTAAACGGTTCACTGTTTTGTATTGATTTATTGTTGTAATTACTAGAATAAATCACTTTGAATTGACTTGACTAACTTTCGTGTTTATTTTTTGGAAATTTTTTTTTGCAATCCCCAGCACCCATCTTTTTTAAAGCTTATTATTTTAAACATTTTTAAAATAATGTTTTATACATTGGCTTTAGCAGGTAGATGATTCGGTAAAGAGAAAACTAGCCATTGAATTCGGATTGAAAGTTTCAGGCATTACAATTTACAGGTATCATTTCCATACATGCCTTGCTATGTTTTTAAATTAACTGCATTATTTTGCTGTCACTAAAATAATAGGAGTTTTTAATCTACAGTTGCATTGAATCTGAATAACATTGTAAAATTGTATTTTGACGTTGTATTGCATTGTAAAATTGTAAAAACGACATGACAAGACCAATTAACAAACTGTAGTTTTATCACGCTTTTTTAACCAAATCAGAAAACATAGATTTTCGCAATCACCAATTTTTGTTTAAAAACATACAAAATTTAGAAAATTTTAGCCAATAAAACTGACATTTCTGTTCCGAATTGAATAATTTGATAAATCTGAAAATCTTTATAAATCACAGCCTGTACAAAAACTATATTAACAGGCGAAAAATCTTAAAGTTTTAGCGCTTATATCTCAATAACGGCGCAGAGAAACGTATAAGGGCTGGTTCATACTTATGACAAAACGTCCTTTGGACTTTGTCCAAAGGACAAAATTCAAAGGGAAAAGTCCAAAAGGAAAAGTCCAAAGGACAAAATCCAAAGGACAACGTATTCATACTTTTGTCCTTTGGACTTTTCCCTTTGGATTTTGTCCTTTGGATTTTGTCCAAAGGACAAATTCTAAGTAGCGTTCATACTTCGTCCAAAGGCAAAAGTCCAAAGGACGTTTTGGCTTATCCAAAGGACGTTTTGGCTTTTCAAAAATTGTCCTTTGGACTTTGTCCAAAGGACGTTTTGTCATAAGTATGAACCAGCCCTAAATGAGCAGCTCAATAATTTAGTTACGCCTTAAAAATATTGCTGGTTGCATCACTACAAACAATACGGTTAAACAATCCTGCGCTCAAGAAGCAACACTGTTTAATTATATCAAGAATATATAGCACAACACAAACAATAAATTTTCAAAGTATTTTATAAATTGGAAGAACGTATCACATATGAGTATTTGCTTATTTAAAAAAGATTAGTAACAAAAAAATTACAAAAGAACAATTGGATTTTTGAAAAAATCAGTTTGTAAAATTATGTAAGCAATTTTTTTATATTTAGCTAATAACAAATCTGCCTAAGCTGCATAGTGACTTCAATTTTTAAAAGATAATCTTTTCCATGTTGAGATATTTTTTATATTTTAAACTTAAAATTTTTCATTCTGTTCAAATCAATTTTGTTTAAAATTAAATTTTAAAATAGATTTTTGTATTCTATATAAAAGGAAGCCCTTTATCATAAAATAACACATTAAACAGGTAAATGTTGAAACACAAAAATTTATTATTTTAAAAACATAAAATTTAAAAGAGTTAAAACTTAAAAAAAATTTTTAAAATCATATCATTTTATGTAGACTTTTTTAATAAAAAAAATTTTACCGTAATTTTTGTAAATCTAATACTGGTATTTTTTTAGGAAATTTTCATCAGATGTGGAAGAAATTAAAAGAAATTTAATGAAGTGTTTAAAAAAATTAAAAGCTGAGCAGAAAACTATAGTTGCTTATGGAGCAGCGGCAAAAGCAACTACACTATTAAGTTACTGTGGTATTGGGAATGAAATATTGGATTATGGTATTATTAGCTAGCAAATCGATAATGAATGGTGTAACAACACTATTTGTGCTTTTACATGGTGTCACAATTCTAAAGCTAAAGTCTTCCAGGCTGAAATTAAAGGCGTAACGCTCTTCGCCAGGAAGAAATAAACAATAAATGCCGGAGCGAAAAAAATTTAAAAAAAGTTTTCAGTGGTTACGTAACCAATTATTATTCAGTTGCGTCATGTGTTTCTCTGCACGTGATATTTTCTCAAAGAACGAGTAGTTATTTTATCACTCATCGATTTTCACCCTGATAGAATTTATCTTTAGTTTATGAATTCAGAATTATGATCCCTAATAAGCTAAGCAAAATCGTTAGGTGACCTTGCAATGTCTAGCACGTCAGTCAGTAAGCTATATTGTAAATAGAGATTACAGGTTCAAGTTTACTTTAATTTTGACAAAAAATTAAAATAGCCATTTGTTTCGTTTTGTCTGTCAAAGAACTTTTACCTACAAACTCAAGAGAGGTTTTTTTTATCTAATATAACTTTGCTTAAAATTCAAAACGGATCCTTTCTGGTCTTAGTTAGTTAAAAGTAGATTGGGTTGTGATGCAGTGGAATATTACAGAAAACTTACCACTGCGATTTATATTCAGCTCTTTGCTTTTGTGTTATATGTTAAATTGCAAGGTAGTTAGCCAATTATGCAATGCGGAATAGCTGTAATCGGTTTGCTAACGTTTAGTGGTGGATCTTAATCCGCAAAAAATTGGATGGCTAATGCCTGGTAATCGGCTGGAGATCCGACCAGTGGAAGATCTACTTCCAAAAGTCAGTGGAAGATCTTTTTCAATCAATAAAATTCCTGCAAAACGACCAGACTACGTACTTATTTTAGCGTGGAATTTCGCAGACGAGATAATAGACGCGCAATCAGAATACCGCAAAACCGGTGGAAAATTCATCGTGCCGATTCCTAAACTAAAAATCATATAATTTTATAGCAGATCTGTCTACTTTGGGGCAATTATTCGGTTTTGTGGTTTCGGATATTAAAACTACCAGGTACTAGCAAATGTGACTGTGGATGTGAAAGATTTAACAGCCTTTCGGTTTAGAAAACCTTCGAGAATTTTGAATGATTTTATATTGTTAAAATTTTTAAGGAAGCTAATAAATGTAAAAATCGAATTTCTATTTAGAAGATTGTTACAATTGGGAACTTTAATTTGAACAATTTGTGCATTAGGTATAATTTTTTTTAAAAATTATTTTAAGAGTATAATTTTCGATATACTCACTAAAGGTGATCAGGTATATTATAACTCAGCATTTGGTGAATTATTTTTGTGACTATTGTCCTTTGTAACTTTTGGAAATTATTTTGTACTATTTGTTTCTGAAGTAAATATCATTTAATAAAGTTTATTTTAAGGATGCAGTTTGTGTGTAAACAAATCACTATTTGTTAAACGTTAGTTCTTAATGTTGTTCCTACTCTCTAATATCATGTTCCGGAGCTCCGGCTATTTAAACCAGAGGTATTTCTCGTACATTTAAAGTTACTCTATCGGCATTTTTAAGACTAATTTTAGCGTTTTAAATATGTTTTGAAAAAAATTAAATTTTTAATAAATTTTGACAAAATAATATAAGCAAGCCTCAGAAGTGGTTCCAGGGGCCTATTTTATAAAAATTGCTTGTAATTAATTTACAGCTGTAAATTATTAAACGCATATTTTTATCATGGGTGGCGCGGGAGCGCCACGGGGCGATTTAGCCCCGTGGCGCCGCGCCAACCATTATTAGAGAACGTGGGTAAATTTTGAAATTCAGAACCTTCTTCTTCTTCTTCTTCTTATTATTATTATTATTATTATTATTATTATTATTATTATTCCAACGCTCCATCCTTAAAAGCGATATTCCTCATTCGCTACTGATTGATCAAAAATAAACATGGGCTCATTAGAAAGAAGAAGGAATTACGCAACTTTCTTAGGAAGCACTTTTTTCATTTAGGTCCTTGTTATCGATTTATAGATCAAAATAAAAAATTTGAAAAATAGACAAATAAAAACTCCCAACCGCAATAAGGATTGTACAGAGCAGACAACCAACATTCCCTCATAGAAACCGCACAAAAAAAGAAGACCGGTTTTAATTGGTGGCAGAAACGGAACCAGTTCCCAGCGCCATCTGCTTCAACCGCGCGGAAAACGGCGAAAACAACAGAGTACTTTTTTTAATTCTTGCAGTACTGATGACAAAATTAATTCAAAGTCTTATTTATAAAAAAATAATAATAAGCGTCGGTGGCGCGGGAGCGCCACGCGCCGGTAATCATTGGTGGTGCGGGATGCCATACTGCAATTTAACCCACGGCACCGCGCCAACTATACTTAGAGAACGTGAGTAAATTTTGTAATTCATGTTCATCATCTTCTTATTATTTGGCGCACGGCATTGCTCCAATTATATTTATAGAACGTAGGTAAACTTTGCCTGGAGCGCAACTGCAACTGCACTAACAATAATTAAGCAACGTGGGTAAATATTGTAATTTAAATTCATCTTCTTCTTATTATTATTTTTTATTTAAAAAAGTATATCTCGGCAACGGAATGATTATAAACATATGTAATTGCGCAGTTAAAACTATAGTTTATTAGGCTATTTTTTAATTTAATTCAAAAAAAGTGGTGGACTAGCCTTGAAAAATACTCTAAGAATAGAGCAAGAAAAAGGGGCGACTTTTCCCCGGACGTATGTTTAGACAGAAAAGATGTGGACTAGTCTGAGATGGACATTATGTGGACTATAGGAAATTTGCATTTGGTTATGCCAGCTGCTCACTAAATAAAAATTTCTACCATATGATAATGATTTGTTTATACATTGATCTAATCACATAGAACTGTTGCATTTTTTTATTTGATGAAATGTCAATTGAAAAAATCATACTCACAGCAATATTTGACAAGTGCGAAATCGCCACTTTTTCAAATTTATAGTTGTTTCTTATACAATACAAATATAACCTTCTAATTTAAAAAGTGGCGATTTCGCGCTTGTCAATTGAAATGAAATTTATTAAGCCAAAATTTATATTAGATACTACTAAAAAAATTTTATTTATACCACTAAACTACTAAAATTTCTTAGAAAATCAAATAGTTTTTTTAAGTTCAGAGAAACTTTTTGCTAGTTTTTAACATACTTAACCCTTTCTGAAATTCGCCTTTTCTTTGTTACGACGCTGAAACTTTTGTACTACCGCGGTAAAACCTTCCTACTACCAGAACAAAACCTTCGTTTCACGTTGGTAATATTTTTATCTATTCATTGTGGTACATTTACTTCATTGCGTTAAACTTTACGTATCACCTAGGTTGTACCTGGGCCGTAATACTTTATGCGTGATTAGTGCACAGTAAGAAAGTGAAATGAATTGATTAAAGCTATTCGGTAGCAATATTCTAATTTTATTCACGGATAGAAAGTAATATGTACGACCTAGGTACGATATAGGTACGACCTAGGTGATACGTAAAGTTTAGCAACGTTGTATCTAATACAGTGTGTTCGTGAATAAAGTCTCCATAATCCTGTCATACAGCTTTAAACATTTGAAATTGCTTGCTCACTGTGCACGAATTACGCATATAAAATATTGCGTACAACCTAGTAGAGTTAACCTCGGTGAAATTTATGTATTAAAATTGTTAGACGAAAATATCACCACTGTAAAACAAAGTTTTACCGTCGTAATCGGGGAAAAAGCGGTCACGGAAACGGGTTACTGTAACGTTTTCAATCAAGTTCTCTATACTAATGTTTAATGTTTGTAAAAACTTGTAAAGCGCACCAAGCATAGAAAATGAAAACGGAACTTGTGAACATTTTTTTTCCGAAAAAGATACGCCCCATTTAAATCGTCATAAAATGTTAACTGAATTTTCCTTGCTTCTACTTTTTTAACGTCTTGGATTGAAAATTTCAATACGTGAGCATGAAAAGGTTAAATTTTTATCACGATCTGTCACTCGCAGTGAAACTATGAACGCAGCACTATCACTGCGCGCGGTCATGTGGAGAAACAGTGGATTTTACAATACAGCGAACAATTTATATCGCAAAACTTACCTTCGCAAGAATATATAACACAAGAAAATGTCCGACTGTACACTAAACTTTTGACCAAAATTTTGCAAAAGAAAGGCGCACTTTTAAATTCGTGTGCGACATTACTCGCAAAAATCCGCCATTTTCTTCTCTCGCAGTGGAGAATAAGACTTCTTTTTCACTCTATACTGCTTTATTCGCACTGCGATTATTTTAACACTGCGAGTCTAACTGCACAACAAAAAAATACAGACGCTGGAAGTCATTTTCAATTGAGTAAAACACTTCAAAACTTGTTTTAATTAATTTTAAAACGTTGGAAAGTTACTTTATTTCATTAAAACTAAAAAGTTTCAACATCTTAAAATAAAAAAAACTACTTTTACTCATTTAAACATAAAATTTTTGCTCCGCTTTCTTTTTATTTTTTATTTTGTTATGTATGTAGGGTAGTGCATTTAATTTCGGCACTTTTCCCAATTGGGCATTTTTGATTTTGGACTATATCTTTGGTAATCCTGGACGGAATACGACGTTTGATAGCTCAAATAAGAGCTAATTATATGTAGATGACTGTCGTGAGCTTTTTATTTGTTATGTTATGATATTTTTATGTGAAATTGTGTGATTTTTAATTTAAAAAAATTGTTACTCGTTTTTAGAACATGGGCATTTCATGATTACGCAAAAAATTGGTTTAAAAATTAAACTGTCCTGGTAAAATTTAGTCTATTTTCCGAATTTTTAGTCCCCGTGGTTCTACGTTGCGTCTGTGGTGAGCAATCGTTATAAAATAAAATAGTGTAATTTCGGCACACTATTGCTATAGGTAAAAACGGGTTCAATTTAGTGGTCGGGTGTTAAATTGTAGTTGTAATTAGTTAAAAGACAACGTTGAAATGTGTAGGAGTCATAGCACTGCACTTAAACTCGATTAAGGGTTTTTTTTAAAAAGTGCCGAAATTAAATGCACTTTTTTCCCAAATTTTCCTCATTTTTATACCATTTAGCATTTTGGCTGTAACTTTTTGTCAGTTACACGTCGAACAACGAGTAAAAGCTTAAATTAAAGAAAACTGTCTGGAGATAATGATAGGCTTTTAAATTTTTGATAATAATGATTTTTTGACTGAAAAACAATCGATTGTTTGTAAAGTGCCGAAATTAAATGCATACATTTAATTTCGGCACTTTTCCATTTTTTTAAAAACTGATTTAATTAAGTAAAAAAAAACAACTTTTGTACAATGAATTTTTTATGACGCAACGCAGTATCGTAAAAGCTTTAAAATGAGCTATCAAACATGAAAATCAGGCCATACAGTGAAAAGTTACATTGGAAAAACGAAAAAGTGCCGAAATTAAATGCACTACCCTATGTATGTAATTACAAATATTTCACTATGAACAAAAACTTTTTCTGTTATACTTTTTGAACGTTTTAATTAAGCTTTCTAAACCTTTCTTACGTAATTATGAAGAATAAGTTCTGCAAGCTGAATAAATTATAATAGCAATAATAAAAAAAATAGAAGAATGAATGCATTTACCAAACGCAATAGCTCCACGTGTGCTCCATGTCTCTTCGTGACGTATATCAATTATCAAAATATTTTATGTTGCTGGATGTTCGCCAATCCAGAACGCTGAATAGGATTTAAGTTGGAATTATCAGATCGTAAAGGTTTTTTAAATAACTATTAAAAATTATAATACTCAAATTTTTCAAATGTATTTTAGAAAGAGGATTAAAAAATTTTCACAACATATTGCAATTTCCTATTATCAACCTCTCTCACAATCATTAAAAGAGGTTTTCGCAGATGAGGCAATGTTAATCCCCATTCATGGTCACTTTTTTTTAAATTTAGGAAAAAAAAGAGTCCAATTTAGTTTATATTAAACCGCGGTTATGTCCTATTTGGAAAATACATACTGTTATAATTCTCATTGTTCTTCAACAAACAAACGATTCAAACTCTATCAAAAAACAGTCAAATATGGTTTATTTTTGTCATCGCGAGGCATAGGGTAATCAAATAATATCAAACTCAAAGCCCATTGTTACTGCGACTGGATATGTATTTTCATGAATTAATTATTGGAATGCAAGCAAAATAAGTCTGAACAGATAGCAAAAGCTGCTTGTGTTGTCACTATTCTTTGGGAAAAATTTTATGAAAATAATCTGCTATTAATTTAAATCCTGTCATTCTGTGACCTGTTTTGTTAATACAAAGATTGGAGATTAAAACGGTTTTTTTTGTTGCAGTGAAAAAAATTCCGAAATGTTAATAAATTCAACGTTGAAACACCACGCGGCATAACGGTTCACCGTCTCGTTGAGTCGGTGCGTCTGTGAGTCGGTGGTCGGTGGCGAGCGGATCGTAGTGACGATTCACGCTTGAAAAGTTACCCGCGAAAATGGAAATCGAAGATCGGATTTTGACGTAAGCATTCAGAAGGTTGAAGGTTCTCAGCGGCTTAAACAACTATATTCGGTATAAAATCCCAACGTTCAAACGGAATTTTCATTCCATTATTAATGCTAACGCCGTAGTTCAGAATTTTCTGCGTTCCGTTAGCCACGAGAATCGAACCAAAACCACAAGATGAAGTTCCTTTGTCTCATAATTTGGACCTTTCTCCAGGTAAGAAAAAGTGTTTAATCTGAATATCTTATTTTCATACTGCGCGCAAACCAAGCTTATGAAAATTAACATACACCGTGTGCAAATTATTCATGAAGTGAGATTTATGAATAAAATTTTATTTTTTTAATTTTTTTAGAGTTCTTTAGCGTAGAAAATTTAGGATTTAGTTGGAAAAAGGAAAGTTTGGTAAGGCAAAACTTATTAAAAGCATTGTTCGTTGCTAATAATTTTTTACGAAACATTATAAACATTTGAATTTTGTCTATTCTAATTTTTTGATAAATAAATTTTTAAAAAAATTTAATCATTTTATTTTCTACCTGGGTTTTACTATGAAATAAATACAAAAAAATTATCAAAAAAAAAACAAAAATTAACAAACAATCTTATCAACCCATCAATCATTCTCACAAAACGCGGTGATCTGCATGCTGTTCGATTTTTTTAAAGCGGAAAAGTGGAACCACTTCTCTGCTTTCAAAACCTTCAAATCAATGCAATTTATGAGAACGAAAGGTCAACAAAATTTATCATAGAATAAATCTAAAAATAATAAAACTAAGCTATTTTAGGATAAAATACAAGAAAATTTTTAGTAGAATATAGAATTATTTTTGTTCCATTCTACTATATCCTATTATAAATTTAATAGTTTTATAAACATATTACATATAATTGCTTTTGATTGATGGCTTACAATTTTAATTAGAATATTTAACAACAAAGAAATCAGAAATTTTTAAAATTACTAACTGTCATAGATTAATTAGCTTATTTAGAAAATATTTTTTATCAATTTTTTTTATTTTGCAATAGTAGTGTCAACGAAGTGTAAACAAAGTGTCAACGAGGTGTCTGATTTTTTTGTATTTTGCAAAAAAAACATTTTAAATGAAAAAAATAAAAAACCTGGATTTAAAAGATTTAGAATTTTTGCGTTCTAATTTGTTTAAAAAACGTCATAACCGCATAATTTTTATTGCTCCTCTTATTTTCCTATAATACTGTACGAGGTCCTCTCATGTTTCTATATTCCTACATTATCTGCATTTTTTTACCTATGAATAAATTATATCTGGCTGACCGCAAAAATCAAGATGCAGACATAAGAGGACCAATGGAGAATCACGACGGTTAATTCAATGTACATAAAGGTCTCGAGAAGATTTAAAAATAATTTGTATATGACCTTGGTTAACGAAAAAAACACGATCATAATACATGAAAATAACATCAACATAAAGTAAATTTTCTAAAAAAACCACTGCTGGTTGTGCATGTTTTTTATCCTTATTTTTTCCGGTCTTATACAAATTATTTTCCATTCTTCTCAAGACCTTTGTGTACATTAAATTAACCGTCGTGATTCTCCGCAGTTTTTTTTTAATTCCACCTTTTTACAAAATATACAAAAAATAACCAAATTTAGCCCTTAAAAACTTGCAATTGTGTTTCAAATTAAGTAATTTGATAAATAATTATTTGTTAAAAAATTTGAATGGCTTTATTGTTAAATAATCGATTCAATACTGGAATTATTGATGTCAACTAGATTTTATTTGACTATAAAATTTTTGCGCACTAAAATGGTTTTGCTTAAAACATACAGTGTATACATGTATTAATTTTTGTACCGTAATTACAATAATTTGATTGAAATACTATTATAACTTTAGATATTACGTTTAATTTTGCTGCCTTTATTGAACTTATTTATACTTTCCATTTCGTTTAAAAAGCTTCTGAAGAACTTGAATGATTTAAGTTTTACACGTTTGTTTTAAAATTTCAACAAAAAAATGTGTGCAATAGTTTTTAGGCGGTCACTTGACTTGATCATTTGCGATGCAGCAAAATTAAATGAAAATTATAGTCTTTTAATATGTTTGAAACAAAAGCAAATCAATGCAAAAAAAACTAAAAAATTGAAAACGAAATACAAAATAGCATTTGCTTCAGGTTTCGGAACAGCAGCATGAGTCCAAAATGAATATGAGCTATGCGTCCATGATTGGTCTTCCGGAAGACAACATGTGTGGCGCCAACTTAATGGAATGGAAAAAGTGCAAAATGGATGCGTGGAAAGTAGTTACTGGAGACAGAGCGGCCAAAAAAAGCCTTTATAAAACGATGATGGAGGAAAGTGTCAAAGCTAGAGTAGCATGCTTTGTCAAGTAACTATTTTCAATTTTAGTAAATATTTAAGCAAGTGTATCTATCTAATCGTAATACGGCAGCGGAATTTTTTTTCCCACAAAAATATGCTCTTGTGAAGAAAAACCCGAGTTTAAGTTAATATATTTTTTGATAATCATGGGTGGCGCGGGAGCGCCACGGAGCGATTTAGCCCCGTGGCACCGCGCCAACCATTATTAGAGAACGTGGGTAAATTTTGAAATTCAGAACCTTCTTCTTCTTCTTCTTCTTATTATTATTATTATTATTATTATTATTATTATTATTATTATTATTATTATTATTATTATTATTATTATTATTATTATTATTATTATTATTATTATTATTATTATTATTATTATTATTATTATTATTATTATTATTATTATTATTATTATTATTATTATTATTATTATTATTATTATTATTATTATTATTATTATTATTATTATTATTCCAACGCTCCATCCTTAAAAGCGATATTTCTCATTCGTTACTGATTGATCAAAAATAAACATGGGCTCATTAGAAAAAAGAAGGAATTACGCAACTTTCTTAGGAAGCACTTTTTTCATTTAGGTCCTTGTTATCGATTTATTGATCAAAATAAAAAATTTGAAAAATAGACAAATAAAAACTCCCAATCGCACAATAGCAGCCTTTTGGCAACAATAAGGAGTGTACAGAGCAGACAACCAACATCCCCCGGGTTTTTGTGGGGTGGTTTTGGGGGGTTTTTTTTTTTTTTTTTCTCATATTAAACGGAACAGCATAAAGCTACATAAGTCTCAGAAACTAAAATTAAAGACTGAAACAGTCTCTTTAAAACCTGTAAATTATAACAGATTTTGTGAATTTTCAGAAAAACAAAAAACCAAATAAAAACAATCGTGTAAAAGCTTTAGTTTGCGTTTTTTAACCATTAATAAAACTTAATTCACATATATTTCTCTCAAAGTGGATTAACTTTTACATGAGTTAACCAGCTGTAAATTCCACAGTATTTGTTAAGTCAGACGGCACAAAAAGATACAAAAAAGATAACACAAGCGTCACAGTGACCATGAAAAATTTCTGTCAAAATAAGTTATCGCATTGCGCATTAATTTTGTGATTTATCTTATTTTCGTATAAAGCAAAAACCCCATACTAAAATCTAATATCAATCTAATCAAAAACATTAAAAATTCAATTTAATATAAGCGACTTTTAATTTAACAAATACATTACATCTAATTTTTTTATTAATAAATAAAAACATTAAAAAAAAAATCACCTTATATTAAATCTTAATTTTTAACTTTCGGACTTAAATCTTGATGGCAGAAACGTAACGAGTTCCCAGCGCCATCTGCTTCAACCGCGCGGAAAGTCACAAAATTTAATGCGCAATATGCAACTTGACAGAATTTTCTGGTTCTGTGACGCTTGCGTTATCTTTTTGTTCTTTTTGTCGACGTGTGACTTACTAATCTGTGGTATTTACAGCTCGTTGACTCTGTTTAAAGTTATCCACTTAAAGAAATTTATGTGAATTTGAGTTTTCTATGGTTAAAAAACGCAAAAACTTTTCCGTATTGTTTTTATTCGGTTTTGTTTTTCTGAAAATTTCCAAAAATTGTTATTAATTTACAGGTTTTAAAGAACTGTAGTCTTTTCTGGCATTTAGTTTTTAGACTTATGTAGTTTTATACTATTCCTTAATATAGGCTTTTTTTTCAAAACTTTGTTTTTTCTGCTCATTTCGCCTTTTATGCCTGAATTCATGTCTTTATTAAAGATATAAAACTTAAAAATTTACTCTTTTAAAGAAACGTCTGGTCTCCTCTGATATGAATACAATTATTTTCATATCCAAACTTCATGTATTTTAGCAGTATACTATACAAAATTGTCTGGATACTCGGAAAATCGTATGGAACCTAAAAGAACCTATAAAATAGTGTGGTTTTCTTCTGTTTAATTTTTTTAGTTAGACCTGATTTAACCGTTTTTTGGAAATTAGCTTTATTTGGACTTTTGTGCTTGATTTTTCTGGATTGATGGTTTATTTAAACAACAAAACCACACCAGGAGAATGCTTTTCCAGGTTCCATACAATTTTCGAGGTTCCCAGACTAGTCTTTTCTCGCATTAAATTTTTGGAGTGATTGTAACAACAGAGTACTTTTTTTATAAAAAAGAGTTTCATTACTTGTTCTGATTGATAAAAATTCATGAAATGGTCCCAAAGGCTCACACGTCACCCAAGATTTATTTCATTTTATTTTTTAAAATATTTTTATTTGACTATAGCTGCTTATTACTGGTAAGGATTTTTTCGCTCTTCAGTTGAAAATTAACAATTTATAATAAGGTAGGAATTATAATTTAAACCAAAAAATAACCAGAGAATGTGTATTCTGAATGAGTTACTTATACGTATTCGAAGGAAAAAAAGTGTACACGGTACCCCGTACCTATGCGTACTTAGAAAAAAACTGGTCGTTTTTCCATGAACAGAGGTTTACTCGGGCAATAGAGCATATTCGAGAATAAATTGGTGAGGGGGCAAGTTAGCATCTACGTGCAAAAAATCGGCTCCATATTTACCCGGAAAACTTTTGGGGGACCCCCAAAAAAAAAAAAAAAAAAACAAAAAAAGTTAGCGAATTGCTTTTGGTATGAAATTCGCTATGTTTAGCAAAAGTTTTTAGGTTTTTAATATCAGAAAAATATGGGTAATATTTTGTTATGTAAAATGTTTAGATTTTTTATTGGCTAAAAACTATTAAAGGTTTTGTTGATTTCGATGACGCCATCAACACGGTACCGCGCAGTGACTTACCCTTTAATATAAGGGAAAGAGCGCTCCGCGCTCTTCCCTGATTTGACTATTTCCGCTAATTAACAAATAAGCGTCGGTGGCGCGGTAGCGCCACGCGCCGGTAATCATCGGTGGTGCGGGGTGCCATACTGAAATTTAACCCACGGCACCGCGCCAACTATACTTAGAGAACGTGAGTAAATTTTGAAATTCATGTTCATCATCTTCTTATTATTTGGCGCACGGCATCGCGCCAACTATATTTAGAAAACGTAAGTAAACTTTGTCTGGAGCGCAACTGCACCGCACTAACTATAATTAAACAACGTGGTTAAATTTTTTAATTTAAATTCATCTTCGTCTTCTTATTATTTTTTATTTAAAAAAAGTATATCTTGGCAACGGAATGATTATAAACATATGTCATTGCGCAGCTAAAACTATAGTTTATTAGGCTATTTTTTTAATTTAATTTAAAAAAAGTGGTAGACTAGCCTTTAAAAATGCTCTAAGAATAGAGCAGGAAAAAGGGGCGATTTTTCCCCGGGCGTATGTTTAGACAGAAAAGATGTGGACTAGGCTGAGATGGACATTATGTGGACTATAGGAAATTTGCGTTTGGTTTGGCCAGCTGCTCACTAAATAAAAATTTCCACCATATGATAATTATTTGTTTATACATTGATCTGATCACACAGCATTGTTGCATGTTTTTTAGTTTGATGAAATGTCAATTTAAAAAATCATACTCACAGCAATCTTTGACAAGCGCGAAATCGCCACTTTTTCAAATTTATAGTTGTTTTTTACACATACAAATATAACCTTCTAATTGAAAAAGTGGAGATTTCGCGCTTGTCAAAGATTGCTGTGAGTATGATTTTTTAAATTGACATTTCATCAAACTAAAAAACATGCAACAATGCTTTGTGATTAGATCAATGTATAAACAAATCATTATCATATGGTGGAAATTTTTATTTAGTGAGCAGCTGGCCAAACCAAACGCAAATTTCCTATAGTCCACATAATGTCCATCTCAGCCTAGTCCACATCTTTTCTGTCTAAACATACGCCCGGGGAAAAATCGCCCCTTTTTCCTGTTCTATTCTTAGAACATTTTTCAAGGCTAGTTAAAAAAGATAAAATAAGGGAAAACATGCTACCCCGGTCTATTTTTTTAAATAAAATATTAGTCCAACTTGTACCAATTCTCCTTTTGATAATATTAAAAATACGTCTTTTAAATTTTGCTTGGTAAAACCAAGCTAACGCGCCATCGTGTATCATAGCACGTCAATCAATGAAATACTGAGACTCGCGATTACAGGTTACAATTCTATGACTCCGATTTTTCACTCAAAAAGCTGAAAATACGTAGCTAGTTGTTTTTCGTTTTTTTGTGAAAAAACTCGATTTATTCGGTTTCATATTATTTCTAAACACCATAGAATTGATTCAAAGTCAACGCTACATAATAAGTTTTTGGGTACTCATAGTTTTTGCTCGCTAAAATTTCTATATTAACAGCTCGATTTAACATTATGTTAAATTTTAATTATGTTATGTTATGTTGTGTAACACAAAAGCTAATTTTTTTTTAGTAACGGCTGTGAAAATCCTTCGGAGATAATAAAAGCTCGTTTGGAAAATATGACTCTCGCCTATTATCACAAGATAATTTTTAAGAAAATGTACAAGAAAAAACAAAAAAGTAAAAGTAAGTGGTAATTTTACAAATATGGTTAAATGCCTCTTTCTAGATTTCAAAAATACTGGTAATCGACAAAATTTCGTAAAAGTTTTATTTGTTGTATAAATTGTTCTTTGCGGTAAAAAACCAGTTTTTCTTGACGCATCTTCTAGCAGTGAAACCGCGCAGTTTCACAGCGTACCACAGTTAATGATAAAATAATAACCGAAGACGCTCACGGAATTTCATCAATTAATGTTTTTGTTAAGGTTAGGAGTTTCCGAGTTTTCGTCTGCTAGTTTTTGCTGCCACAATTAAACACCAAAAATTTTTCAAATTGGAAAATTAAAAAAATAGGTTATTAGAAAAACATCTTTCTAGTTGAAGTTTTAAAACAAAAAGACTTTTTCAATTTTTTTATTGCTCTTAAGCTAATGCTTGAGACATTTCAGATGATTTAGGGTCGATGGAGCCGAATGAAATTAGAGAAAAAAATAAAAATTGCTAAAACCTATGCTTAAGCCTAAATGAAGCCTAAAAAAAGGTCCAAAAACGTTTTGACGGCTTGAAGCTGCCTACTTTTGGCTCTAAAGTCTCCCTACCATTTTAAATAATATTTATTATAGCTACTAGTGATGTGCCCCGGAACTCCGAATTTCGAAGCTCAAGAGCAGAGCTCCGCTTTTGGGAGCTCCGGAGCAACCCCCGGAGCTCTGAAGCTCCAGAACTCCGCCCTATTTTTTCACTAAATACATGAATAATTAACGAGTGATGCTAAAGATTATTTTGTCAAAATTTGTTTGTAAATTAATTTTTTTTTAAAAAACTTATTAAAAACGTTAGAAATTATATTAAAAATGCAAATAAAGTAACTTTAAATGCATTTTAAACTTAAATAAGTTTAAAATTTTTTTTTAAACTTTTTATTTTAAATCGCTCATATAAAGGGCCAAGCTCCGGAGCACCGGAGCGTGATATTGAAAGGTAGGAACATCACTAATAGCTAGATTCTCAACACTAAGTTATTTTGCTCTCATGACATCAAATAAGCAACTAACTGTGAACGTAAGAATTTTTACAAAAATATATGGATCTACCTGGCAACAAAAGTTTTGGGTCGGCAGTCTTGCCGCTAAACTAAATACCTCTCACGTTAGATGGATTTTATTGTAATACCTTTGAAACTTAACCCGGTAAGGGCGGCTCTAGAACCTACCTCCGGAAGACTTGAGGCAGGTAAGGAGCAGATAAACTGCCTCGGAGGCAGCATAAAGGCAGATTGAAGGCAGGTAGGAGGCAGAAAATTTCCGATGGAGGCAGGTAGGAGGCAGGTAAAAAACCGTTTTCCCCAATTCAGGCACCCCCGTCCTTACTGGGTTAACCCGGTCTCATAATAGACTTTTCTCAGGTGTGTATACGAGGTACAGACTGAAGTGGTAGCGAAAAACATCCGCTAAGCCTTTTGCTTGTTTCGTGGATTTAATTTTTTGCCAATACATGGAATTACATTAAACCGAAATGCCACGAGGTAGCGACAAATCAAAAAAACGAACGTCTTTAAGCAAAACCCCTTGAAAACTTTATTTTAAAATAATATAGCGTGTTCCAAACGGCCTTAAAATTTTGATAATACTTTGAAACTGCAAATTTACCTTAATTTCGGTCCACAAGTAAGCAAATTCTCATTTTGGAGAACTGCCAACCAGTCCATTTATAATTATTTGAATGACTTAAACATTACTGAAATTTACAAAATCTTCTTACAAATGAAAATTAAGCGATGTTAATTTAATTTTTATTTAAAATTATATTATTAATTATTTTCAATCCTGTTTATTTTTTAAGAAATACTCGCACTCCATTATTGTTTATTTTTAAAAAATATTCGCAATCCATTCATTCTTGTTTATCGCATTATTATTATAATTGTTGCAAATAAAAAAATAAAAATAACATTATTAAAAGATCGACTTATCATTGTAGGAAAAAGCAAAAAATAAAACGGTCATTTTTTCAAATTAATATATGTTTACGAATTTTATGCAAAAAGTCCATGGCTTGTAGGATTTGTCGCTTCCAGATAGCCTTCGGATTTAGTATCGCTATATCTAAGTCATACTTATTGCGCTTCACCGAGATAAAATCCTTCACTTCACTGAGTAAAATCCATTATGGGAACAGGTTAAAATACTACAAATAATAAAATATTTAATTTAACTTTTAGCGTCTTTATGTTTTAAGTTCAAACATTATAAAAAGTTTTTTTTAATTAACCCAATAAATTCAATTAAAAAACCTAAACTGCACAAAAAATAAAATAATGATCAAAAGCTACAAAAATACTTGACAGTGTTTTAATCTTGTTGCTAAAGCTCCATATTTTTGGAGATGGGGTAAAAATTATTTATTTTAGAACAAATTTTAACTTCGTGGTGGACCCCAAATTTTGTTATCCTTAGGTAGGTTCATATGTAAGTTTTGCTCTGAAAATCCCTACTGAAACATTAGAAAAATACGACAAACAAATAAGTACCAATAAGTTCTCTTATTCAATACGTTTTGTATATTATTGCCTGCTGTATGAAAGATTTTAAGGTGGTGGCAGTCATGGAAGTAAAAAAGGTGATGGGGAGGGGTCAAGTCAACAAGCAAAAGCCAAGAATGTTGTCGCAAAGGCGAAGACAGTAGCTTCAACAGGTATATACATACATTATGTTATGTAAACAATAAAAATTTTTAGGTAAGTTGGCATTGTTGTGACAGGTTAAATTAGGAACCTGAAAAACTCTCAACCTTTTTTTGTTTATTTCAAAAACCACTTTACATAAAGGAGCAGTAAAAAGTAAATTTTTAATCTTCAGTTTTGTTGATATTTAGCAAATGTATTTTTCTATCAAGAACAACGTTTCTTATTTAACCTTTTGCGCATCTGATGACGGCTTAAACGCGGAATGCAAATCTGGGGCCTGTTTCATAAAAACCTTTGTAAATTCTCATTTTACAAATCTCCGCTTATTTATTGTAAAATATGCGATAAAGGTTTTTCGACTTGCAATCCAGGGGAAGCATCTGCGCGCATTGCTCTGCGCTGATTGGTCGCAGCCACGTCATTTCATCTCTCCTGGCCGATCAATATTCGCCTTGTGGTATATCCTCTATCATGTAATTTACAAAAAATAGGCGAAGTTTTGTAAAATGAAAATTTACAAACGTCTTTATGAAATAGGCCCCAGGTCTCTTATATATGGGATAGCGCAAAGCGCCGCCGGCGAAAAATGAGCCAGCCGAACTAGCGCCATTTTTTACGCGTTTCCGACTTACTTTCCTAACAAAATAATTGTAAAGAATTAACTTCAGCAGTACAATTAGCATTTATATGGTACTGTTGAACTAAAAGGTACCATTTTTCATAGGAGTTTTAAATATTTCAATTTCCTTTTTTTTAATTTTTGTTTATATCATTGTAATCGTAAGCATTCACAATAAATATCAAACTTGTGAGCTGTTTGGAAATTAATTAAGAGATCTGAGAACTAAGATATTTTATTCTCGGTTTTTAAACAAAATCATAAAATTTCTCAATAGTTACAAATATTCCATTGTAATAGATGTGTTATTGTAAAGGCTTATTTTAAAAATATGCCATTATAATGGCATACGCTGTTTTAACTTTTAGAAGTTGCACGTTCGTTATTTTATATCACCTCAGAATACTTATATAATTGCGGGCGCGAGCGCGTCCTTAGACAAATGTGGGCGCACCCCTTTTTAAACCAGCCTCTTGCGGCCGCTTGTTAGGACACTATTTAGACAACATATGGCAAGTTCTTTTGTTAATATGGAACTCCTTTCGTTTAGAACAAATGATTTGGATGGGCGTAATATTTTTGATTATATCAGTTGAAAGTTTTACATAAGTTAAAAGTTTTTTATCTATTAAAAATTTTTTTTTGGTATTATATAAACAAAAAGCATACGAATTTTGAAATTTCAAAAGAAGACATAATGTTGTTAATTTAAAAAACTTAAACAAAATAAAAATCATGATAAACCTATTTTAATAAACTAAAGTAAAAATCTTTCCGCCTGAAATTAAGGGCGTACCCGTTCGTCATAAATAAAATAAAAATAAATGCGCGAGAAAAAAAATAATAAAAAAACTTTTGTCAGTGGTTGTTATATATTTTTGTTATTATTATCAAGAATATATAACACAAGAGAATGTCCGACTGTACACTAAATTTTTGACCAAAATTTTGCGACAAAAGCCGCACTTTCGAATTCGTGTGCGACTTTTCTCGCAAAAATCCGCCATTTTCTGCAAGTTTTCCCGCGCTGCGATTTTTTACACAGTGTTAAATTTCTCGCAGTGGGGACTGCGACTTCTTTCGCACTCTATGCTGCTTTATTCGCACTGCGATTATTTTAGCACTGCGAGCCGGGCTGCACAACAAAAAAATAAAAACAAAGCGGAGCGAAAATTTTGTGTTTAAATGAGTAAAAGTCGTTTTTTTTACCTTAAGGTAGAACTTCACAGTTTTTTTTGACGACAGATCTTTTTGAATTACATCTTACTATACGTAGTTTGACCTGCTGATTCAATTTTTGACATTCATTTTTCTGTAAAAAAATGTTATCGTCCACAATCATCAAATAACATTAATAAAATACATGTCAAAAATACAAAACATTAATAAAGTTTATTACCAAAAATATTCTATTTTTCATTTTGATTTAGCGTATCTTGAATAATAAAACATTTTTTTTAAATTAAAAAGCTAAAAAATAAAAAAATTTCTTTCGGCATTAAAAGTATGGTCGAGCAAATACTCGACCCCATGAATACGAGGATCCCAGCGCGACGTACTAACCACTCGGCTACTGGTTCCTCCGGGATTTTCAATTAAAAACAACTTTTAAAGGAATGGTTCAAAATGTAGTTTCTCGGCGTCAATTAAAAAAAATTAAACGAAAATTAAAAAAAATTGATTCGTTATTTTTAAACGAAAGTTTGGAAATAGTTAGATATAGGCTTTTACCATTTTTTTTAATATAAACGATTAAAAAAGGACTTCATGATATTTTTACTATATATTTTTGTAAAAAAAGTCTTTTTTGCAATTTAAAAAAAATCCTGAGATCATTTTGAACCGAAACCACCTCTGAAAGTTGCCCCTTATATTACCCTAATTTATTATAAAATTTCGCCCAAAAATAACGAATCAATTTTTTTTAAAAGGCCTTATTGTGGTTTTCAGAGGTAGAATCCATGGACATCTGTTGCGAACTGGACAAACTTTTCGGTGATGTTTTTATAACCACTGGATAGCACAGATTCTTAACTTTTTATAGCACCCCACTTTTATAGGCCAAAAATTAATATTTATAATGATATGCGACTTGTAGTCCAAGTGCTCAAAACTGTGAAGTTCTACCTTAAGATGTTAAAACTTTTTAGTTTTAATAAAATAAAGTAACTTTCCAACGTTTTAAAATTAAATAAAACAAGTTTCGAAGTGTTTTACTACATTGAAAATGACTTCCAGCGTCTGTATTTTTTTGTTGCGCAGCCAGACTCGCAGTGCAAAAATAATCGAAGTGCGAATAAAGCAGCATAGAGTGCGAAAGAAGTGGCAGTCCCCACTGCGAGAAAACTAACACTGTGTTAAAAATCTCAGCGCGGAAAAACTAGCAGAAAATAGCGGATTTTTGCGAGAAAAGTCGCACACGAATTCAAAAGTGCGACTTTTCTCGCAAAATTTTGGTCAAAAATTTAGTGTATAATCGGACATTCTCTTGTGCTATATATTCTTGTTATTATTAAGCTGCGCCAGGCGTTTTTTTCCACGTGATATTTTTTGGAGGAACGAGCGGTTATATACTATTTAATCACCCAGCTATTTTCACCCTGATAGAGTTCATCTTTAAATGTAAAATATTAAATAAAAATGCTTATCTAAGTTTTAAAATTTTATTTGTTTTAGCCCAAGATCAAGATAGAAAAACATCTATCGAACAGGAGCTTGAAAAATTAAGAAAGAGATTGGGCTTGGGTAGGCTTTATGTAACACTTTGGTTAAAAAAACAACAAAAACGCTCAACCTTATTCGTTATTGGATTGTGACCACCAACCAAGTCTATTGCTTTATATTACTCGCCTGAAAACTCCTTAAGTCTGAAAAAATTTTAAATGTGTTGTTTTTTATATATCATTTAGAAACCAACCCACGTTTTTTTAATAACTTTAGTGTATTTACTTTAAACACACCACAATCGGTTTCTTGTGCTCCAGTGGTTAAGAATCAACTCATCGTTATTTGTTACCAACTTTGTAGTAGTAACTTTAAAATCCAAAATGTTGTTAAGAACCCAATCCATGTAAAAAAAATTTACCAAGTTTAATGTGGTGAGTTGACATAAAATACACTAACCTCTGTTTTTCAAGGATTTTTACATTCTGTAGAAATAGATGCCAAAAAGCGTGCTTTTTTGTGTTTTTTAGATCAAAGTTTTCGAAATAGTCTAAAAGCATTCTATGCAATTTACCTAGTGATTTTTAACGGATCAGGTAAATAAAAATGGAAAGCTATGGTTTAAATATATCTGTCTGACCTTATAAATTAGTGGGCAGACATAAACGGACCAATTAAAATTGTGCGGTTATGACTTTAAAAAAAAACTAATAAGAACGCAGAAGTTTTTTTTTTCAAATCAACCTTTTCACAAAATATACAAAAATTAAACAACTTTAGCTCTTAAAAAAATTGCATTTGGGTTCCAAATTAAGTAATTTGATAAATAATTATTAAAATACGTGTTTTAATCTTTATTATTGAACCGCTTTTGTTATAAATTTTAAATTGTTTTGTTGTTAAGCATTTGATTCAATACTGTAATTATTGAAGTCAGCTGGATTTTATTTGCCTATTCACTATTCCTCTATAGCGTGTGTTTTCTTCGCGGGCATGTGACTTCTCTAAAAAATATGGACAGCAACGCTAAATTTTGTAATTTTCCCTTGGTCGGTTTGTGATCGGTGGTTTTTTTGTGCGCATCATTGCATTCTTACCGACAAAAACTACAAAATTTAGCTTTTTTGTCCATACTTTGAGTAGCCACATCCCCGTGAAAAAAACACACGCTATAAAGAAATAGTGGATAAGAACACGGGAAATTTTTTTGAATCGATTTCTCCGGTAAACAATAATTAATCATTCACAAACCCGGTATTTTAGAAGTCTGCACCTTTAGTTTAACTTTACAATCACTTTATTTTTAAGTTTTTTTATCATCCACATATAATTTTTTTATAAAATATTTTTTAGCTAAACAACCCGGTGGAAACAACCCAACCATGAGTGGTGGAAACAGCCCAATGATGAGTGGCGGTGACCGAAATAAATCGCAAGGAAGTTACAGCGGATTAGGAGAAATGGATGGAGAGATGAGACAATATTATCAAAGTATTTTTTAATTCAGATGAGACAATATTATCAAAGCATTTTTTTTTAGTTCAGTATTAAGTTTCGTGTCTTTTTGCTTACTGTAGTAAATGGCACGAAAAAATCTGTAAAATACCTTATTGTTTATGTACGTCATTAGATCTTTTGTCGATCTCGAAAACTATGTATTTATATATTTATTTGTTTTGGCTTCATTATATTATGCATTTAAAAATCATTGCCTTATTTATGTTATTTTTATTTAAAATTAAATCTATATGCACATTTTTGCATTAATGCAGCTGCTTGTTTTCGCAGAAAAAAGTTTTTTTTATCAAATCATAATATGTAACGCAGCTGCGTCACAGGGCAAACTAGCTCATCGGTGCCGTGCCAGCCTGTATTAGAAGTAAACATAAATAAATCCTTGAATACAGTGTCTTCTTCTTGTTATCATCATTCTATTTTTTCATCTTAAAATCAATATTAACTGGGTCTTTAGAGGCACAATTAGAGAACTTGTTGTCATTAAAAATTTTTGGGAGCTTGAAGTCACGAACAATGGAAACTTGAAGCCTTTAAGAAAAAATTAATTTGGACTTAGATTTAGATTTTGCTTCCGCTTAAGTAAACGTTTTAACAATTTTTATTTTGGGCTTCAAGTTCCCAGCTTGGGCCCCAAATTCCCCACTTACGGCTCCGATTTGCTTATTTTTGGCTCCAAGTTCCAGCTCCATATTATATATGCCATTACTTTCACACACTGTGCAGTATATTTTGCGTGAATTTGCGTTAAAACAAAAAATATGCTTTTAAAAATGCCATCTTAATAGTGCATTCTAAAAACATACAATTATATGCCATTATTTTACACACTGTACAGTATAATTTGCGTGAATTTGCGTTAAAATAAAAAAGCATGTATTTAAAAATGCCATTTTAATAGTCCATTTTGAAAATATACCTTTATAAAAGCATATTTCAACAAGGCTTTTTATTCAGAAGGTGCACATCTTTTGGTATAATATATTTTTTGTCTTTGTTTTTTTTTTCATGGCAAAACTCACAATTAAGCTAATTAGCTTGCGCTAATTGTGAGCTTGAGCTTTAGCGTGAGATTAATTGTGAGCTTTACTTTGAGCTTAGTACTGACAATTTTAGGCATTTGTGAGCTGCGCAATGCATCACTATCTGGTAATGTTGCTTTATTGAAAACATGAACTACATAATTTGCATTTTAAAAAGTATATGCAGGAATGTTATATGAAACATATTTTTAATTTATTATACAGTTCCAATGCACCATGTCTATAAATAGATAATTTCGAACGTGCTGCTATTTGAGATAACTCTTAAAATTACAGGTTATCCCTTAATGTTTGTTTTCTTAGACATGACTGATGAAATGAAACAAATGTATATGGAAAAAATGAAAACCGTCATAATGGCATACCTTAAAATAAAAGAGCAAATGGAAATGTAAGCAATAATTGTTTTTATGAACCTATGCAAAGTAAATTTATTAGGGTTCTCTGTGTTCAATTAAATAAAAAACACATAGTAGGTACTATCTATCATATAGTAAACTATTACACAGGATTGAACAAACTTTTAAATCAATAATATATCATAATAAATCAATCATTAAACACACACACACACACACACACACACACACAAACAAACACACGCCCAACCACACGCGCACACACACACACACACACACACATACACACACACACACAAACAAGATTAACCCCACATACAATTTAAGAATAAGCTTAATAGTAAACAACTAAGCCATACCAAAAACAGAGGGCCAGCAGTGCAAAGTTATTGAATATTTGATTAAATTTGGTTTTAAATATTAGCTGTAAAAGGTGAGTGTTTAGAAAAATACAGCAAAATTAAATTTTTGTGATAAAAAAGAATATTAGAGAGTACTATAGGTGCTGCTGTACCAAGCCACTTAACGACTGAGTCAGTTAAGTGTAGCAGCTAAGGCAGAAACACACCAAAAAAGCTATGTTTGGCCTTTTACAGAAATTTTCTGTGATTTTATAACGGTAATAAACCATTTGTCAAACATCTTCCTTACGCCTGGAATTTAGACAGGCGCTCCTGGCTTGGGACAGGCACCAACTCTACAGTGCAGTCAGTGGCGGATTTAAAAATAGATCCTACTGTACGGCAAGTTGCAAGTATCAACAATAGATTCTATTGTAAGGCAAGTTGCAAGTATTGACAACTGGAGCAATCTCGTGGGGTAGTAAAAATATATGCCGCCGCGTAGCTTTAACCCTAATTTTGAAAGCTTTAATCTTAACAGATCTGTACGGAAGATAGCTCAAAATGACCGAAAAAGCAGTCTTCAAAAGACTATAGTTTAAAAATTCCAATTTTTTGGGATTTAGTGATTAAGTTAGGTACATTAAAGGGCGGTCGGCGAAAATTTAAAACACATTTGAATTTTACAGGCTCTCCAATGGCAGGTGCTATTCCTGATGTGCGACTTTATGTTTTGTTCTGTGGGGTTTAAAATGGAAGGGGCTAAAACAATTTTATTTGGTACAAAAAATTATTGATTAAGCAAAAACGGTTTAATATTCGCGGGAAAAACGAGTTGCAATGGATTTTGGGGAAAAATAAAACAAACACCATAGCTAACTTTTTTTCCAAAAAACTTGGTCTCTATTTGCATATTAATTATTTTGACGATTTTTTTAATTTGATCTAACGTTATTTGCATTTCAAATAAAATTTAAATAATATGCGTTTTCTATTTAAGACCCATTTTATAAATTGCAAAATAAATGCTTTTATTGAATTTGGATTTATTTATTTTTATTTTCGTGATTATTTGTTTATTTTTTGTTGAAGTATAAACAACAATTGTTATTCCTATTCCTATTCCTATAAGGCAAGTTGCGAATATGGGCAATAGATCCTATTGTAAGGCAAGTTGCAAGTATGGACAATAGAACATATTGTAAGGCAAGTTGCAAGTATGGACAATAGATTCTATTGTAAGGCAAGTTGCAAGTATCTACAATTAATAGATCCCATTGTAAGGCAAGTTGCAAGTATGGACAATAGATTCTATTGTAAGGCAAGTTGCAAGTATGGAAAATAGGTTCTATTGTAAGGCAAGTTGCAGGTATCTACAATATAGATCCTATTGTAAGGCAAATTGCAAGTATGAACAATAGATTCTATTGTAAGGCAAGTTGCAAGTATGGACAATAGATTCTATTGTAAGGCAAGTTGCAAGTATCTACAATAGATTCTATTGTAAGGCAAGTTGCAAGTATGGACAATAGATTCTATTGTAAGGCAAGTTGCAAGTATGGATAATAGATTCTATTGTAAGGCAAGTTGCAAGTATCTACAGTAGATTCTATTGTAAGGCAAGTTGCAAGTATGGATAATAGATTCTATTGTATGGTAAGTTAAAAGTATCGACAATAGATTCTATTGTAAGGCAAGTTGCAAGTATCAACAATAGATTCTATTGTAAGGCAAGTTGCAAGTATGTATTTTGCAACTTGACTTACAATAAGATCTATTGTAGTTATTTGCATCATTACAAAAAATTTGTTGAAGGATTTTATTACCTATGTAAGACCCACATTAGAGTATTGTAGTGTTGTTTAGAATCCGTATCAGCAAAAAGACATAAATATTATTGAAAATGTACAAAAAAACTTTACAAGGCGACTGTTTAAAAGATGCCAAATTCCATATGTAGGTTATGAAACTTGATTACTCTTTGATTTATCAAAATGTTATAAAATTGTACTTAAAAAACAAACATCAATCCCAACGATTTTTTTATTTTTAATAATAATCCTACAAGGGGTCACGCATTCAGAATAAAGGTTCAAAAAAGTAGAGTGGATGCAAGAAAATTTTATTTTAGTAATAAAATTGTTTCTAAATGGAATGCATTATCACAGGAACAAGTGTCAGCCGCTTCATTACAAGCTTTTAAAAAAGGTCTTGGATATGGTTCATGTTAGGGCTTTAATAGCCTTTGAACCATATTCTAGTTTTAACCATGTTTTTGATTTGTTGTGTTGCAACCGTAATCGGTTTGCAGTTGTGATACTTTTGTTTTGTTGTTGGTTTTTACTGGAATAAACTTTGACTTTGACTTTGGTGTACAATAGATACTATTTTTAAATATTGCATTATGCAACTTTGATATCTTCCAATAAGCATGATTATTAATACAGTCAGCAGGATAAAGATAATAAAGAAAATGCTGGGTTACTCCAGCTATATATTTACCGCGCGCCGCTTGATTTCCTCTCCTTTAAATTATAAACGGGAATCCCAGGCTCGTTTCTCATTGATACTAAAAAAGTCAATCACACGCTCGCCTCTCCTTTATATTAGAAACGCAAAATGTCACCAGAGAAAAAGCGGCTATGTAAATAAACTTAAAGTTTTGCGTGGGCTAAAAGCTTGAGCCTGCGCGCTGCTCCTAAATGGGTTTTAAAGCCATCCAGTAATTCCTTTTATACATAGGTCCTAAAACCAATTGCGGCCGTTGGAAATCCGGATCCAGGACGTCCAGGTCAGTTCTTTTTTCACAAAAATAACCCATTTTTACTAACAAAAACTTAGCTCAAAAAACTCAGACGGTGGAAATTTAGCTTAAATTTTCCGCAGGGATTGGAGAATTATAAAAAGTTTTAACGTAGAGAAGGATTATGAGTGAATTTTTTTAAAAAACCCGGCAAGACTCCAGATAGCTAGGGGATACCAATGACCTAACCACCAACTCCCCACAAGACCCTCACTTTTAAGGACGGATTGGGTTATTTAGAAAGCAATTAAGATGTGATTGGTTCTTTCATGGTTAAATATAATATGGATCAGCTTGCACTGGGTTTTTAAATGTCACCAGTGAACCAGATAGGATAATTGCGTGGTTTTATGCATTGCAATAGCGAAGTGATAGTCACTAAACTTATTTGGCATTTTTAATATATAAGGAGCATTTGAATTTTGCATTACATTGCACAAAGTGTTGAATTTAACTCCAATCTTATAGTTTTTACAAACTAACAGTTTATGTAAACTATTTCTCACTTTGAAAATTAATCACTGTAATTTGATATTTGCACGTTTATTATTATTGTTAAATAACGCAATAAACATGAGCCTTTATTATAAACTTTATTTCAAATTTTTTTGCTAAGAAAGCGAATAAAATGTCGCATGCTGTTGCTTAAAATCAGAAAACTAACAAAAAAACTTTAAAAGCTTTTTAAGCTTAAACGTTTAATTAAAAAAGGCTTACATTTTGTTTCATTTTATTGACCAAGGCGTTTAACTGTACTTGATTGTCAATATTAGCCAACCAGCCCCCATTCATTTTGCAGTCTTTTTTGGCTTTGGCATATATCTTTTTCTTCTTGCTAATTACAAAACAGTGCTTGCCAATGAACACATGCAGCGCTCCTTTATTACTGCACCAAGAAGAAATTATTTCTGTACCTAATGTACATAAAAAATTTTTTTCTTGTAAAAAAACTAAAATTATAGCAGTCTGTAAAAAAAGATGTGGACTAGAATAAAACTAAACAAGTTACAAGGTTACAAAAACTAGACAGGATACAAGATAGGTAACTTGAACTGTGAGGTAACTGGGTTTACCTGTTATAAGATTAACTAAAACTTTACAAAAATTACTTATCCTTTGCATTATTGTATGTTGCGTTTATTTAAGGTTAAAAATCAGTTTGGACCCCTTACCCCTTAGCAGCATAGCTTAAAATTTCACCGCTGTTGACTCGAGTTTTAGTTAAATGATTTTAACAATTGAAACTTCAATTTATACAAAAGTTACATTAATGTGTTTAAATATATATACTCATTAAACAACCGTAAACAAAACTATGCTACTCTCCTATAAATTGGGTAGTTAGTCATACAGTGTATAAATATATTTAACATAAATAAAAATATGGAATAACTTGGGCCTCATAAGAGTGGTTTTTTGCATGATAAAAAATCCACAATGTAGATTGCTGAATATATAATTAGCACAATTGTTTTACACACAGTCGGCCATTTCCTTCTAGCATGACTTCTATCGACTGATAAATAAGATAAAAATAAAAATACAATGCAATACAGATACTACTACACACTTACACACACTTGTTATTATATAGATATTAGTCTTACACACTTGTTCTATATCTTTTTGTCAATCAAAAATCACTGACACTTTGAGTGCCCTTATTAATCTGATAGATCTTGCTAAACCACAAATATTAAATCACAGTCACTCACTCTCACAGTGACTGAGTTTTGTGGTGGACCACAAGATGTTTCAGCTGGGGATCGACCTGGGGCAGGATTTCTGCTGATGCCGTGGCCGAGGGCGGGTTATGGTAATTTGGATTTGCCTGGGCTGGGGCTATGGTCAGCGTAGAAAATTTTGTTCTGGCCGGGGCCAGGCTCGGGGCAGGCTAAAAATTTAGCAGAATTTGTAATTTTGGTGATTTTTTTTTCAAATATTTCTAATTTTTTACTGTAAATTATTTGATTTAGTAAATTAATAGTCAATTTTTAAAATTTAAGCACTTGTGGAAGCAGAAAAACTTATTTTTTTAATACACAAAGTTTTTAAAGCAAAAAAAATTATTTCAATGATAATAAAACTGAGAGATTTAAAACAATTTATTAATAAAACTTGAACGTTTCAGCCCAAATTTAGGGCCATCCTCAGCAAAGTATCTAAAACAGACAAAATTGTAAAACAGGATAAAAACTGAAACAGGATTTAAACGTCAGTACAAAATATACAGAGAAGAAAAACACGCAAATAAAATAAATTAAAGCATAAACAAGGTGAAAAATCTAAAACCACACTATAATACCTACAAACTTAAACACGTCAGAAATTATTACTAAAACTTATTCTAAAATAATGGAATTAGTTACAAAGCAAAAGCTTAGAATATGACTATAAAAAAATTTAAAAAAATTAAAACTATGATGAAAAAGGGCTTAAAAATAAACTTTAAAATAAACTATACAACTGTTCTAAAAGCACAATAAACTCAAGTGTTTTTGATCATTAATCTCAGGTTTGTAATATTGAATACAAAAAAATTCTTTTATTTTGAGAAAAAAACCTATTTTGAGCAGACAACACAATAGAAAAATCTTTAAAACACAATAACGTAGTTTGTACATCACATAATAAAGTATGGTCATAAATAAACGATCTTAGACTATTGTTTAGCGATTTTTCAGTTAAGTGAGAAACTTTTGTATGCTCAGAGATTATAACCGAGAAGTGGCGAGATGTTTCGCCAAAATACACAGCTTTATTTGCTGAGGATGGCCCTAAGTTCAGGCTGAAACGTTCAAGTTTTATCAATAAATTATTTGAAATCTCTCAGTTTTATTATCATCGCTACATTGAACTTTCTATTCCCCAGAAATAAATCAATTTATTTAATATTTTGATTGTTTTAAACCTTAAATTATTATTTTATTTACATAGTATACACTTGTGTTGTAAGAAGTAAAATTTTTGATTAAATAAAAGTAACAGTTTTTATTGAAATGAAATGAAAAACTTTAATTTAAGTAAAGTAAGAGTAAAAATAATTTGTGAAATTTAAATTTAAGTAAAGTAAAAGTAAAAGTAACGGTCAAAATTTGATTTAAGTAAAGTAAAAATAAAAGTAAGACGTATTTTTTAAGTAAAAGAAAGAGTAAAAATATAAAAAAAGTAATTTCACAACAGAGCAAAACACCAGTTTCATGAGCTCCAGAGCTCCGTTCTAAAGTGTTTCGCTATTTTTATGCATAGATTTTCATTTTAACAATTTTTTGGGTCTAAGTAAATGGTGTTTTGCGTGTTAGTGGCTCAAAAAACTTCATTTCATGGCAATCATTTAATAACAAGCCCATAGGAAATCTATTTGTTGAAATTGCTTAAATTTTACTTAAGTTTATTTAAGTGTTTGTAGGAAAAAATCTTAGTAAGAGTAAAAGTAAAAGTATTTGAAATTATTTCAAAAGTCGGTAAGAGTAAAAGTAATCAAAAATCCGTTACATTCATTAGTTTAATTAAAAGTAAAAAACGCGCTAAGGGTCAATTTTAAACAACCGTTTCTTAGCCCGTTATCAAAACTTTTGGGAAAGTTTTCTACAATTTTGGAAGGTCTTTGGGCTCTTATTATATCGCGACTGGTCTATAGAGAGATCCAAAAAGTGCGCAGGATTTAAGACTTCTAACGCCATAAACGCGTTTCTGCCTCCTCTCAAAAGTAAATATACCTGGTGATTGTTAGAGCAAAAAAGTTGTAGAACTGAATATGCGGGGGGGGGTGCAAACGCCTGTAATGCTGTAAACGGGTTCTCCATATAGTTTGGACCGCCGCGTTTATGGCGTTAAAAGTGTTAAATCCTGCGCACTTTTTGAATCTCTCTATTGGCTAATCGCGATATAATAAGAGCCCAATGACCTTTAAAAATTATAGGAAACTTCTCCAACGTGCCTAGTTGTCGCGAAAGTTTTGAAAAGGGGCCAAGAAACGGGCGTTTCAAATTAACCCTCAACGCGACTGGGACTGTACACTTTGCCTAAATATTAGCAATATATTCAATTTTAAAGCAATATAATACTTAATCTCGCTAACCATTTTTAATAATTTTAAAGAATGCTCTACAAATAGAGCAGAAGTTAAAGCACTTTTATATGGTAAGTATGTTTAAATTAAAAAAACCAAAACGTATTAGAGGTGCTTAAATCAAAATTGAATACAAATATAAAAAAAACTTAACAAAAATTATTGGACAATAGCGAGCTTTCTTCATATTACAATAAATCAAATATGTCGAAAATGGAGAAATGTAACCATAAATTTAAAGAATGATAGTCTTGAAGAATATTTTTTTGAAAAAACTTATTTTTGCAAACTTACTTAGATGCCCTTGCTCAACATTTTTTGGTCTAAACATACAAGAGAAATTAAAATGCACCTTTTGATTTTAAATTTTTAAAACATTTTAAAAGCTTTATTACCACTTTTTTAAATTAAAAAAAAAGTTTTGTTTAAATTGTAAAAGTAAAATAATTAAATTGTGAGTGCAAGCGACTATGTTCGCTTTCTAGTTTGTTTGAAGTTGCTAGTTTTATTCATTTTCATCAGCTGATTTATTTTTATCCAAAAATCATAAAATCAAAGTCACATAAATTTTGCAATGAAATTGTTTTTGTAGTTTTGCACTACTTTTTATTATTTCTCGAGATTTATCAAAAACACACAGCCCAAGAAAATTTCCGATTATCTATATATAAATAGACGTAAAGTCTCTCTCTCTCTCTCTGTGTGTAAATATGTGTGTGTGTGTCTGTGTGTGTTGTGTGTGTGTGTGTGTGTGTGTGTGTGTGTGTGTGTGTGTGTGTGTGTGTGTGTGTGTGTGTGTGTGTGTGTGTGTGTGTGTGTGTGTGTGTGTGTGTGTGTGTGTGTGTGTGTGTGTGTGTGTGTGTGTGTGTGTGTGTGTGTGTGTGTGTGTGCGTGTGCGTGTGCGCGCGTGCGTTCGTGCGTTTGTGTGCGTGTGTTTGTATGTTTGTGTTTTATGTATGTGCGTGTGTGGGTGCGTGTGTGTGTGTTATCAAGGTAAACTCGGACAACTTGGTCAACAAAGTAAACTCAGTCAACTAGGTTTACAAGGTCAACAAGTCCAACTAGGTAAACAAAGTCAACTGGGTCAACATAGGTTAACAAGGTTAACAAGGTCAACTCGGTCAACAAGTCCAACTAGGTAAACAAGGTCAACTAGGTTAACAAGGTCAACTGGGTCAACTAGGTTAACAAGGTCAACTGGGTAAACAAGGTAAACTCGGTGAACTAGGTAAACAAGGTCAACAAAACTTTGGAGAAAGTGGTACCTAGTTACTTTTAACTCGGTCCACTTTTTCAGAAACCTTGTTTGGGGGGGGGGTTTGTTCACATGGGCCGAAAATCTTATATTTCAAGGAGTATGTTCATGAAGAGGTTGAAATAAATAAAATTAACATGAACATATTTATGCTGGACAACACATTATCACTAAAAGGGGGACAGACCCTTCTTACAACCACAAAACAAATTAAACTTAATAAAATATCAGGGAATATCATAGAAGGATTGAATTTTAAAAAAAAGTTAGCAAATGAATCTGAAAAATACAGGAAAAATTATTTGTCAGCCGTATGGCTGACACCTGCTACTTGTTTTTGAAATAAAATTGTGGAAAATAAAACGCAATATTTCTAACGCACGTGGCAGAGATTTTTATAACTGTCAATACTTGTGTTGTTTTGGTGTAGTGCATTTATTCGCAAAAGTGGAAGAAAAGTCCCAATATTTGCTGCAAAATACTAAGACCATTTTATAAATTGTGTTAAAAATTAGGTTAAAAAACAGGGCGCCTAAGAAATAGTAGACAATGGCGAATTTCGAGAAAAATTTTGTTTAAAAATTAGGTTTTTACCATTGTTTGGTTTATATATTCTTACCTTAATTAAAAAATATAATTATAAAAACGTTAAATTACATTACTAATTTTTTTTAAAATAAAGCTAAAAAATAATTTTTACTGGAATTTGTTTAAATACCTAGCACTTTTTACTGGAAATAGATCCTGACCAAAATTTAAATGAATACCAGTGTATTTTTAGCAATAAATTTAAAAATGCTAAAATAAAATCAAGACATCAACTTGAGTTTTTTTATTCATTTAAAAAATGTTTTAACATCACTAAATTTTAAAACAATTTCAATAACACTTAAAAGTAAAAGCAAGCAACAATACAATGGTCAAAACCCTGCCATTTAAATGGAAGTTGTTTAGTATTATGGATCTTTACAGAGTTATGACATTATAGCTTTTGACTTTTATTATGACTTTATGACGTTATGACTTTTTATTCCCAGCTTATACGAATTGGAAGGATTTCTAGTCAACCAGAAAATTTTTCTGAGAAAAAAGTACAGCTGTATCAAACATTTTTACCTAGAAATTTTCTAAACACAAATTTATTGCTAAATTCAAAGAGTTTACAATAAAATACTGACAAATTCTCATAAAACATTCTTTGTTTAATAAGAATCAAGTTAAAAAATTTATTGAAAACAACCTTCAATAAAATCAATATGTATGTATGTAAATGTATGTAAATTCTAAGCAGCTTTTAGGTTGCACTTGGAAGGTTATTTCCAGGATGTACCATTTTGACATATATCAGTATATATATATATATAAGAATTTTTATATAAAACACTTGTGCAACCAGCCTTTGTGCTGCACCTGGTTTTTAACCAGGATATACCATTGCGAGCGTTTTATGTTAGTTCTGTTATATAAAATGTAATTATTTTATCCGCACTGTTTTATTTTTATATTATGGTTTTATATAATTGTATTAGCAGCCTTTATGCTGAACCTGGAACTTGTTTTCCAGGATGTACCATTTGCGCTAATATATCAAAATTGTATATATTAACTTGTATATAAAGATGCCTATGCATGCAGCCTTTGTGCTGCCCCTGGTTTTTTTGCTAGGACGTTCCATTGCGCGTGTATTGCTAATATTGTCTTGTTACGGATTATTGTTGCTTGTTACAGATTGTTGCAGATTATTATTATTGCTAATATTGCTAATATTACAAAGGGCCGTTGGGTCAGATGGATCATGGTATTAAATTTAAATTCCCTTAATCTATCTGATTTAACAAGGCTCTTCTACTGAGCAAGTGCTAATATCCAAAAAATCAACACCACGCTTTGTACATATGGTTTTGCAAAAATTCTAGCTGTTCTGCTTGCTTACAGGCTTTGCCTTATATGATAGCTAACTCTGAAGCAAGCAGTAGCAAAGAACTTACTTTATCGATTGTGGCCATGAAAAAATGGTTTGAATATGCAAAGTTAGCATGGTTAGGGATTGAGCAGGGGCTCCCACCCCGGCCCCGCCTTGCCCCTGACACTTTTTTCCACCCCGGCCCTGGTCTTGGTCTTGGCAAACGCCATTTTCTCTACCACAGCCCCGGCCCGGCCTGGCAATTTAGCTGTCAAATTAACCGGGACAAACTGGGGTAAGGACCCCTAAGAATACAAATTTTTAAGCGCTTTTTAGAATTTTTCACAGTGATAAATATATAAAACTGTATATAAACTTCAATAGGAGGATATTTATTATTTATATTTTAAGATTTTATTAGAACTTTATTTTAATAAGATTCCTTATTTTAATCATAAGCCGTTATTCTAAAAATTTGAAGACTTCTTGAGCATTAAAAACCATTTATGGATTTATTTATTAACAAAATTAGGGTTTGACAATAGAAGTCCATCTATGAGATGTATACAATAGATATTAGAGTTATTATAATATCATTATGTGGCCGACAACGCGTGGTAGGTTTTAATTTTATATATTTTTGTATATCGCTTGTGCAATAAGTTGTCATTCGCCATAAGTTTCAAAAACACACTTTGCATTGTGTTCAAATTACAGTAATCTGCGCCGGTCGCCGCCCATGTCAAATTAAACCATTTCAAGCAGTTACTGTTGCTCTGTTATAGAAAAACAGGGTTAACGCGGGGTACCATATTAGTTGTTACTTTTTATGTACTGACTGGTTGTACCTACCGCTTGTAAAATTGTTACAAATAAATAACACTATTGTAAATTCGTTAGGCAATCAATCAAAAATTTTACTTCTAGTAAACCGTTCAAATATAACATAAATTAAACAAGTGTCAAAATACATAAATAAATAGGCATAAATCAACTTGTGCAATACAACCAACTTGGCTAATTCCAAAACATTTCCAAAACCTCTCAGCTAAAACCTCTCTATTTCTCAGCTAAAACTCCCCTCTTTAACGCCCAGTGCTTTGTTGACCTAGCGGTTAACCAGCTTGTTGCACACTCCCTTTTATTCATAAAATAAATACTCATCAGTGTTATAATCCCTTTGGAGGCCGCGCCTCTTTCTTTATTTTTATTTATAAATAACATATTCATTAGATTAGGAAGTACAGTAGTACCTCTGTGTATTGGCGGAAGAGGCTCTATAATACCCGCTAGACCACTTTTCCAAGGGGTGGTATGCTGAAGGTTTAATCCAACCTAAAATTAATCTGAAATTAAAGATTGTCGACAAACAGTAAACATACTAGCAGTATTGTTTGATTAATGTTTAGGTTAAGGAAGTTAATAAACTTAATCTCAGATTAAATCCTCATTAATCCCAGATTAGCTGGAAAAACCCCCAAATTTTTAGTCCACCTAGGAGGTGATTTAAAAATTTGCATAAATTAACAATTTAATCTGAAGTTAGTGACGATTTAATCTGAGATTAAACTTAATATCAGATTAAATTCGTTAAACTAGATTATCTCATGGATACTGCTAGTATGTTTACTGTGTGTCGACAATTGCTAATCTCAGAATAACTTTAAGTTGTATTAAACCTTCAGCATACAACCCCAAAACTATTGTTTTGTTAAGGCAAGAGTCACACAGAAAATGTTTTTTTACTAAATAAATTGAATTCAGGTTAAAAGCGACTATCATGCAACGGTCACCACCACACTACCTCCACAAAAAGACTCAAACACAGGAGCCACAGGAGTTGCAAAAAGAGGTTTAGTGGGTGACCTTGAACTTGATCAGTCACTCTCTTAGACCCGTTTGATAAAATCCCTTCTCTTTATTTTGGGAAGTTGCAATTTTACTAACTGTTATTGCAAACAATTAAAATCAAAAACTATTTTACAGTTTTTACAAATATTGAGAAACAAATGGTTTATTTGTTTCACACGCCATTTTTTAGTTTTAACACGTTGTTAGCCCGTATAATTAATTTTAATTGTTTTTAGTAAATAAAACTTCCTACGAATATAAAACAAACTTTGTAAAAAATGTAAAACAATGCTTTGGATATAACCTTTTTTCTTTCGGGTGACATTCCTACCGGTCAATAACTCGCAATATTTGTTTATTTAATTTTGTTTAAAATTGTATCTACCTTCTCCAAAACAAACACTATAAATGCCCAACTGAAAAAAATATTCTATGAAACCGAAATTGCTTGCGTGTGCACAGACTTTAACTCCTTAGTTTGAAGTCTTTAAATTTTCTACTGATGAGTTTAAGTTTTTGCAGTGCGTTATGTTAAAAAATGGCAGCACTTTCAATAACTAAACCAATTTCAGGATAGATATAGGTAAGAATTTTAAATTCTTAAGTATATTAGTTTGTTACATTTGATTTTTTTGAAATGTCTATTTGTACTTTTCTTAGTTCTTTCACTTAAAACTTTTGAAATTTGTATTTGTCAGGATATTAATGTTTCAGTTACTACTAACCTGCGAAATTTTTTCCACTTTTGATAAAAAGTTAAAAGCAAAAATTGTAATTTTAGTTGCTTCTACTTATTTTTATGCATTTTTCCGTTTTTTAAATTTTTTAGCAAAGTTATGAAATGAACTGCATATATGGGTAGATAGATGACATGACGATCTATCTGGCCATACGCAGTTCATTGCACAAATTTGCGCATGGCAAAAATAACAGCCGGTGGCTGAAATTAAGGGTGACCGTATTTAAGTTGGTTACCCAAAGTCACCTAAAGCTACCAGATAACCAGAATATTATATTTTTAATTTTCATCAAGCCTTTATCGATCTGATTTGATTATCACTTGCTCTGCAATCAAAATTACAAAAAAAATTATGAATTGAATTGTGTTACAATTCACGTAATTTTTTTCATAGTTTTATTTAAAATATTTAAATAGACAAATTTTATTAAATTATTTGATATACGTAGAAGAGCGCTGGTAGCACTTGTATTCTTTAATTTTTTGTAAATTTAAAAAAATAATATAATTCGCACCTATCTTGTAAATGCTTGCAATATTATCTTGTTGGTTGGTATTATATTGTTTTAATGCATTTTGTTTTTTATTTATTAGTCACTGCAGTGTGTCGATTTTGATATCTTAAAGACTTTTTTACTTTAAAATAAAAATTTCGAGAAGCAAAAAAACACAAAATAAACAACACAAATTATACAAACTGCTTTGAAAAAACACAAATATCCTTCAATCGAAAAGCGACTATAAAAAGTGTAGAAACTACAAATAAATTTTCAAAAACATTGCAAACTACCATGTATATATTTTCGCAAATAGACTAATTGTTGTTCTGACTCCACGCAGTTTGAAAAGTTTACCAAGTATTTTTTAAAAAAAATACAAAAAAGGTTAAGAGAGCAGCAGGTAGGGAGGATATATATCAAAATGTTTTAAATACTCAATGGGATAAAGTAATATTTAACTTTCAGAATTTCAGCACAGCAGGGCTACGGGGAATGCCAGAGGTATCTTTCTGCAACACTGTTTAACAATCCTCACGCACCAAAAAATAAGGGAGAGGATGGGTTACCCAGCATACAGCAACCGAACCCAATTTTTCTGGTTATGACGATACAACAAACAGAGACTATCAAGAACCTAACCACTCAAACAACCCTCCGTTAAAGGAGTAACGTCGCCAGGATAAAGCTAAAGAGCAAGACTAACGTCTGAAACGCAGACAGGAGAATTGAGAGTACGCGATGAACAAAAATCGGAAAGACGCTGGGGTAACCAGTTGCAAAAGGCAAATTGTGTCGCAAGGGGATCTTGGGTAAGATAGTAAAATGTTTATTAGGGGGAACAACCCAACAAGAAGAAGAAGAAAACGGGGTCTTCTCTGCAAATAGGCCGCCTATTGCAAAGGACAAGTCAATTAAAACTAATAAAGTAAAGCAAAAAAATAAGAAAAGTAAAATTGAATTAAAAGCGCAAAGTGAATATTTGTAAGAGGACTCAGACAACAGTGACCTGCCTCCCACTTCCAGCCAGGTGAGGGAAATGAGGAAAACCTGTAACTAGGGCCCCCTCAACCTCAATCCTCCTCCTCAAAATTGGTGGAACAAATTTCCCAACTAATGAATATGATGGGTAATTGCATCACAATGTTTTCAGTGTCTCAAATTTTATGTCTCAAATCAAAAAAACTAACCAATGGCTGGAAGAGGGGTCAAAAAGTGGCAGGCAGAACCCTCTGGCTGCTCTGCCAAAGGGTTCTGCCGCCGAGGCGGGGTAGAGCACGCGTTTTTAAAACAGAACCTCAAAAAACCAATGTGCAAAACTTTTTGGCCAAACAAAATATTCAAAACCCATCAACGTTGCAAGGACGCAAAGTCCGATACATGAAAATCGATTTTGCCAAATTATTCCCACCAACACTAAAGAAATGAACAGGGAAGAAAAAGTCTAGTTTTTGGAGCCTGGCTGAAGGAGTTTAACCTAATTATGAATAGTGGAGGAGTGCAGTGGGAATATCTGACGCTGTACATAGGTCAGGCGTTGGACATATTAGCTAAGGATTAGGATGCATACGATAATTTAGATTTTTATATCCGTGACGACTATAAACTAGTGCTTGAGCAACTAACAGACACATTTGACGATATAGCCGGTACTGTAGCAGATCAACTTCACACCAAGGTACAGAGTGAAAATGAATCTGCTGAGCGATTTGCGTCTCAAATTTGTAGGTTAGTAAACGCCACTTATCCTGTAGAAACTTATTCCTCTGAGCAGAGCCAAAAATCGCATACAATATTTTTGGAACGACCTGAAAGATTCAATTAAACATGAGCTTGGCATGGTAGATCGTCCAAATAAATATGTCAAAGCTGTTTGTAAAGCAAACAGGGCCAAGGACTTGATTAAAGGGGATGCTATAACAATTATTCTAGCTTATTTGGGTCCCGCAAACTCTTCATTGTGTAGTGGGGGTAGAACCCCCTACCGCGGGGGGGGAGGGGCACGTGTGGCACCCAACGAAATAATAACAATGCAAACCAAAACACGCAGAATCAGGGAACAACAGGTTCTTTCCCTAATTATCATTCTGACAGGCAAGAACAAAAGGGAGATAATAATCAAAACATGCCTGGAATGCATCAATGGACACCCAATGGTAGAACCATTTTCAATTACTGCAACAAACCAGGTCATTATAGTCGTTTTTGCTGGTATAAAAGGGATAATAATTAGGGAAATTCCAAAAGAAGTGGTAGAGTGTTGTCAAATCATAATCAAAATCATAGATTTCCGCAACAAAATTATGGTAATAATAATCAATATTCTAATATTTATGCAATAAATAATAATCAAAATGGGTAAAACGATATGAGACAGCAAAATAACTACCAACTACAAAATAATTATCCTCCATCGCAAAATAATTACCCTCAATCTCAAAATAATTATTCTAATCAGCAAAGTTATTCTCAGAATGTCTATCCTCCACAAGATAATTTTTCTTTACAAAATTATAGTAATAATCATCCGTCTGGTATGGGAAGTAGTAATTTCAATAACAGTAATGCGCAATATGATCAACAGAACCAGGTGGGGGCGCTTTGGCCATCTGAGAAATCAGAAGGTTCGCAAACCGCCACAGCAAAAAAAAGCTGTTTGGGTTTCACCCGCGGCTGGATTGATTGGGACAGCTTTCATTCAGAATCAGACCGACCGTTATGGTATGTCTCTTTTCTGGGAGAGAGCCCCATTCGACCCGGTCAAGGAGGGAATCCACCTTTGGGAACAAGTTGCATTGATGAACCTATCAATTTACATTGTGATTATTTAGAATCAGTGACAACAATTCCATACGTTATTAATTTTTACACAATAGCCACTGCTACTCAAAAACGCCACAATTATGACCAAACAGACAGGGTGAAGAACCAACACGTCCGACAAACCAGAGTCAGATTCTGGACAAACCAGAGTCAGTCAGGGGATGGACCAAACCAGAGTCAGACTCTGGGGAGAAGAAATGCCTTTGGTGGTAGCGTCCAGTTCTAGCGACAGTGTCATGATTATTCAAGATGACCTGGTCGCACACCCCAACATAAATTATTTCCCTTCTCAATTTAAGAACCAATCCTACCCACATGAGCAAATCCAAGTTCCCACAACGCAAGCAAGTGCTCCCATACCTGTCAAAACCGTTGAAAAACCAGCCACAGGTCAAATTTCACATGTACCACCATATTTTCTGTCTTCTGCATTGTCAGTTATTCCATACGCATTACCATCACGTTATTATAAATGTTTAGCTGCAATAGGAGTTGAAGGTCACCATGTAAGAGCGTTATTTGCTACAGGTGCTTGCATGTCTATTATAAATGATGAAATAGCAATAATGTTATCCACCACTGTACAACTGTCATTCCTGCTAGGCATAAAAAATTGTTATGGGCTAATGTCAATGCACCTTTACCCGGCAACGTTAATCTCCTCATTGATTCTGCACTTCCATCGTTTTTAAAAACATGTCTTCTTGTTGCTAGGATTATAACTAAAAATCGGGACGGTACCACAATAATACAGCTACTCAAACCTACTACATCACCGATAACCTTGCATAAAAATACAAGGATAACTGAAGCCAACATTATGAATTCTGAACTAGTAGCAGACATCTTAGTCAGACCAGAGGATCATCCTAAATCAGATGCAATTTTGTTTTCTGCAGTACCTAAGGAAAGTCATGAACGTCCTCCAGACTTTGATCTAGTTAAGAAAGTCAATTTTGAAAATAGCCAACTGACAGAAAATCAGCAAACTGAATTAGCTAAGGTTCTACAACCTAATAGTGACAATTTTTCTTCTGGACCTTATGACGCAGGTAGAACATTCTTGCTACATCATAAAGTTGATGTGGTAATAATCCACCTTGTTGACAAAAACTGTATTGAGTCCCTGAAAGTCAAAAGAAAATCATCTACAGTAAAATTGAAACAATGTTAGACAAAAGAGTAATCAAAGACTTAAAAAGCCCATATGCAAGTCCAATAGTGATCGTGAGAAAAAAGGACGGAACAAATCGATTTTGTGTTGATTATAGAGTTCTAAACAAATTAACCAAAAAAGACGCCTTTCTATTGCCACAAATCGATGAAGTCTTGGATGCACTATGCGGTGCTGTATATTTCTCCACCCTCAATTTACTGTCAGGATACTGGCAAGTAGAAATGAAGGAGGAGGATAAAGAAAAAACGGAATTTATGTGATTCCTACAAAGAACTCTATGAATTTAATGTCCTTCCTTTTGGGCTGTGTAATGCGCCTTCCACATTTCAAAAACTTATGGCGCCAGTTCTTACTGGCATCCAGTGGCAGTCTTGCCTTGTCTAAATTGATGATATCATCATATTTTCTAAAAATTTTGACGCTCAAGGATCTTTCTACTGTTTTTAGTCGGTTGAGAGGTGCCAAACTTAAACCTAAACTGAAAAAAATGTAATTTTGGCAGCAAATCTGTTGAATTTTAGGCCATATTGTCAGCAAAGAAGGTCCAAAACTAAATCCGGTAGAATTGCTTGTGTAAAAGAATTTAAAGTCCTGCGCACACAGAAGGAGGTTCGTTCTTTCACGGATTAGCCAATTTCTATTGCCAATTCATAAGAAATTTTGCCAGATAGCTAGTCTCTTATATGCCCTTAAGGAAAAAAAACTATTCTATTGGACTCCGAGTGCCAAATAGCATTCAACGTGCTCAAGAAAAAGCTTTGTTTCTCTCATATCCTTGCCTTCCCCGACTTTTCTAGACCTTTTTTGTTGGCCACAGACGCTTCCAACACAGGTATTAATACAATACTTTCACAGGTCTTTAAGGATGGAGAGTGTCCCATCGCGTACGCTAGCCAAAATTTTAGCCCTGCTGAGAGGAACTATGCCACCATCAAACGTGAAGCGTTAGCTATCGTTTGGACAGCAAAACATTTTAAATCCTATTTTTGGGGACACCAATTTTTAATCACAACAGACCACGCACCTCTAAAATATATTTTTACATTGGGTAGATGTTCTTCATCTACGTCTCAAGCAATGGGCTTACCAATTAACAGAATACAACTTAGACAAAATCGAGTATAAAACAGGAAAGAGCGATGGGAATGCTAACGCGCTGTTTAGGATACCTCCTCCTGAAGGAGCTGAAGTAGATCCAGACCCTCCTTTCCAAAACAAAAGTAACCAAACTAGCATTGAAAAACCTACATTATGCGTTAATGCCATAGCAGTGAGTACTAAACACAAGGTGTTACTAGCACCAGAGGAAAGCACCCCTGTCATAGTTGGTCTTCCTAACATTGACTTGGAGAAATAAGTTGCTTTTCAGCTCATTTTGACCACTGTTCCCAAAGGTGACACACCTGCGCTTACCAAAGAGCAAAAATTGGATCCTCAGTTCAGTGATATTTATAAATATCTTGATACAAAAAAGCTTCCAAAGAAATGTAGCAATCAAGAAAATAATCCATTAGTCCAAAAATTATTTTCTTTAAGGTGGAGTTCTCATGCATGTCATTGTTCAACAACAACATCGTAGTCTACAATTTACATGTCAAATTGTATTACCACAAGGACCACTTTAAATCAAAGCTCTACGTTCTGCACCCTCAACGATATCCTATCTACTCACATAGGTACACATTGTACATTAGCAAATCTTCTTCCTTGTTTTTTCTGGCCGAAAATGAGCGATGACATAAATAAATATGTAAAATCATGTGCCGCTTATCAAAGACGAAAGTCAGATGCCCAAGCGGCCTGACCGGAGATGGTGCCTATAACTGTAGGAAACATTTTTGATTAAATCGCTATGGACATTCTGGGTTCTTTAAGAAAAACCAAAAGAGGCAAAAAATACATATTTAGTAGTCACAAAATACTTAACCCGCTACGCTACGCTATGCTGACCACAAGACTGAAACCATAGTTAAAGTTGTTCTGGAAAGAAAAATAACTACACTTGGTTGTCCTTTGGAGATTCTCACAGACTAATGGGCAATGCTTACTCTTTATGTCAACACGCATCACGATGATTGGGACTTTGCTTTACCGTTTGTAACAAATGCTTACAAACGGTCTTCCCAGAAATCTATCAGAGAAAGTCCTTTTTATCTGATGTTTGGTCGCGACTTGCAAGTACCCTTTGACGAGAAGTATGAGTTAACCCATTTCCTGGATGTTGACTACAAAGATAACTATCTTGACTGTGCTCAAATAATGATGACACAAGCACGTGATCTTGTGAATCAGGTGTTACCAAAAGCACAGGAACGTCAGAAGCGTAATTACAATAAGAGAACTTGCACCAAACGTATCACCATTGAAAGCCTTGTCCTTAAATATAACCCCACTATCAAACCCAACGATTGTACCAAGTTTGTTAGTCGATGGACGAGACCATATAGAGTTCAACCTTATAAACAATGCTGAGACACTAATAAACCAGAAGGACGCATACAACCACCTTGTACATGTAAAACACAATTAAAACCAGTAGCATTCTGTGATCTATTGTTGTTGGTTGTTGCTTGTTGTTGCTAATACACATTTTGAACCAAAAAAGGAGTCTTCTGAAAAATCGCTAAAACCCAAGGCTGTATTTTCTCCTTGCACAGACGATAGTGACAGTAACAATAAAGAACGGAAAAAAGAATGGAAAATACCTTGGTGGTACTCTGACAATCTCAATGTTGACTGAGAAGAGAAACCCTGAAAAAGAACAAAGGGAACAACCAACCACAGTCATGAACGATATTATGAAAGACATTGACAACAACTTGTAGGTTCTTCGCTGTTGTGAACTGCATTTTTGGTTTTTCAGTAATATTTAATTTATATTTTCAGTAATAGTCAAACAAAAATTTCATAAATAATACTCCCTTCACGCAAAATAAACCAGTACAAAAGCAGCACGTAAAATATAAAATTTTTAATCACATTATATACCTAATCAACCCGAAGGACTATGTGGACATGAGAAATTGTGTTTAATGAATGAAAAATTCAAAAAGGTAAATTTATTAAGTGAGAATATTCCTGGGTCTGATCAGCCCATTTCAAAGGAATAAAAAAAGGCCTTGCGAAACTTTGAATGTAAAAAAATGTCTAAAAAAATAGAGTGGGCGCGGCCGACCACACCAAAAAAATAACACACATAAAACATTGAAAAAAAAATATGTGAAAAAGTAAAAGTGCATTAAAATACGGTTGTCCACAGAGATCAGTAGGTTATGTTTAAAATTTTTATTGTTGAAATAATATATAATTACACAGCAGCGTAAGGTACTCGCATTGTCAAAAGTCTTCTACTACTTGCCATGCCAATAACATTGGGTTGTCCTAATTAAAATCAAATAAACAAATAAAATAAAAAAATTTTTGTCAGTATGAATTTCCGCAGTCTAGTATTTCAGTAAATCCGTAAGGCAATACGCGTTCATACTAGGCCAGTTATAATTTAAATTATGTATTCATAACACACACCGCATTACCTATAGGCACATATTTATTATAGTGTATGTTTTTATGTTTAGCTAGCACATTTATAGTTTTAGTTTTTAAAAATATTTTAGTTTACTCAAATTAATTTTAGTATAAACTCTATACTAAAATTGTTTTAGTATACTAGTAAGAAACCTTTAATTCTAGTATAGTATAGTATAGTATAGATCACTCGGTTTTAATTCTAATATAGTATAGTATAGTATAACATGTCCGCTTTTAATTCTAGTATAGTATAGTATAGTATAAAACCCCAAAATAATTCTAGTATAGTAGTATAGTATAGTATAATTCTAGTATAGTAGGCATCCCTGGTTGGTAGTCGCTAACTACTGCGACCCTGTACAAAGGGTTTTTTTTTCATAGGTTTAAGTTGCCCCACTTTCCAATACGCTCTGCCGCCGCCGGTTTGCTTGTTCGGTAGCTGGGGACAGCTTTCAGTTGGTGGAGGAGGTGTGGCGGAGAGCACTTGGTAAGTTTTAATTTTATATATTTTTGTATACCGCTTGTGCAATAAGCGGTATATAAAAATATATAAATAATTTCAAAATACAAAAATATAGAAATAATTTCAAAAACGCACTTTGTGTTGTGTTTAAATTTGGTATACAAAAATATATAAATAATTTCAAAAACGCACTTTGCATTGTGTTCAAATTATAGTAATCTGCGCCGGTCACCGCGCGTGTCAAATTAAACCATTTCAAGCAGTTACCGTTGCTCTGTCGTATAAATACATGGTTAACGCAGGGTACCACATTGGTTGTTACTTTTTTATGTACTGACTGGTTGTACCTACCGCTTGTTGATCGGGACCCATGACGGCTAGTCTTTCATAGGTTTGTAAGGTTAGTATGTTTTTACTTGAGTTTTATATTTCTTTTATGAATTCATTCAGATGCTGACGCTGCGACTGACTTAGGTCAATCTAGGTAGGAAAAGTTTATCTGAGAAGCGAGAGGAGACCGTTTGGCTAAAACGATCTCCTCTCCATTGAGTTAGGAAATATATTCGGCGATTAAAAAAAGCAATTATAGTTGGCGGAATGGCACCAACACGTCAGTAGCCTGTACAGGTATAAAGGGATTTAAACACGGTCAAGTAAATTAAATAAAACAACTGTAATTTATTCATGTTAAATAAACCCTCAGTGGTGTAATTGTCAATAATACCACCGCACCTAAAAATTTGTATTTAAAAAGTAACTTTTTAAATTACCCAAATTTCCTGAAAATTATTGCTAAACTTCAATCCACCAGTAATTAAATATATTTTGGTGCCAAATGCTATACTCTTTTTAGTTTGCCAAAAATCACTTAATGCTTATAAGACTTCGTTTTTCAAATCCAAAACTAGTAATCCTTTTGTGTCATTATTATAATTTTTATGCCAATCTTCACCGCAACGTAGTCCGTTTTTTGTTGTAAAATCGTTACAAATAAATAACACTATTGTAAATTAGTTGTAAACAAATCACAGTAGTAAACCGTTCAAATATAACATAAACACGTGTCAAAATACATAAATAAATAGGCATAAATTAACTTGTGTATTACAACCAAATCAGCTAATTCCAAAGCATTTCAAAAACCTCCTGTTTCTCAGCTAAAACTATCCTTTTTAACGCCAAGTGCTTTGTTGACCTCGCGGTTAAATGGCGTGTTGCACACTCCCTTTCATTCATAAAATAAATACACGTCAGTGTTATAATCTCTTTGGAGGCCGCGCCTCTTTCTTGATTTTTATTTATAAATAACATAAATATTAGATTAGGAAGTACAGTAGTACTCTATAAAACCAAATAGAACCCTTTTCCACCATTACAATTGTTTATATCAAAAATATATAACCAAGAGAATTTTTTGGCTATGTGTACAATAGTTTTTTAACTAAATTTAAAAAGAAATGATGCACATCTTACTTTTCGGCGCAAGCTACTTTCCGTGCACTCAATAAAAATTTTCTCTCACAGCGATATTTTGTACACCAAACTCGTTTTTCTGACACATTTGCAAAATCTCCAGTACAAAAAATTAGCAGAAATTGGAAATAATTGTTATTAAATTCGCTTATGTGGGAGTTTTTCTATGAAATTTTATTGTACAACTGGGCATTTGTTTGGATTATTTTATATTCTAACTTTTATTTTTAGGTGTTATTGAAACTGTTTTAAAATTTAGTGATGTTAAAACATTTTCTTTTAAAATAAAAAAAATTCAAAATGATTTCTTGTTTTTATTTTAGCATTTTTTAAATTTATTGCTGAAACTACATACTGATATTCATAAATTTTGGGTAGGGTCTATTTGAACTGGGTCGGTATCGTCAGGAATGTATTTGATTCGAATTTGGTAGAAAAACCCAGCAGAGTCCATCGACTTTTTTAGCGAGTTCAATATTTTTATACAGCCCAAAAGACACAAAACATGAATTTTTTAAACAAGAAATTAGTAATTAATTTGTATTTAATTTAAAAAGTTTTTGCATAAAATTTGCTTAAAACAAATTAATATGTGTTGAAAATTAACGATATTAAATACTAGACAGATTTTAAAAGGTGTACCATCAATTCCAAAGTTTTCTTGCCAAAAGTTACAGACCCAGTTTGTATAAACCCGGCCGAAAATTTATGAATACCAGTAAAAGTGCTATAGGTATTTAAATAAAAATTCCAAATTTATTATTTAGCAAATATTACTGTAGGCTTTGCCTTAAGACCCATTCTTTCAAATTTAATTGAAAAATTGGGGCTTGGAGCTGGGCTTGAACCAGCGACCCTTCTCTCACCGTGGGAACGCTCTGCCACTGAGCTACCCAAGCCACGGGGATATTTGGCTAAATCACTCTCTTATAGCCGTGGTTAAACAGCATCGCGCTGTTATTGTTTTATTGTTTATTTGTGGGACCTGCCGTCCTGCGGGTTGATAACACAAATAACAAGACAGCAGAAAGAGTGGGAACTGCTGGTTTTATTGTATTATTGTAGCGGCTTTTGATTTTTGTAAATTTATTATTTAGCAAATATTACTGTAGACTTTGCTTCAAGACCCATTCTTTCAAACTTAATTGAAAAATTGGGGCTTGGAGCTGGGCTTGAACCAGCGACCCTTCCCTCACCGTGGGAACGCTCTGCCACTGAGCTACCCAAACCACAGGAATATTTGGCTAAATCACTCTTTTATAGCCGTGGTTGAACAGCATCGCGCTGTTATTGTTTTATTGTTTATTTGTGCGCAGGTTGATAACACAAATAACAAAACAGCAGAAAGAGTGAGAACTGCTGGTTTTATTGTATTTTTGTAGCGGCTTTTGATTTTTGTAAATTTATTATTTAGCAAATATTACTGTAGACTCTGCTTCAAGACCCATTCTTTCAAACTTAATTGAAAAATTGGGGCTTGGAGCTGGGCTTGAACCAGCGACCCTTCCCTCACCGTGGGAACGCTCTGCCACTGAGCTACCCAAGCCACAGGAATATTTGGCTGAATCACTCTTTTATAGCCCTGGTTGAACAGCATCGCGCTGTTATTGTTTTATTGTTTATTTGTGCGCAGGTTGATAACACAAATAACAAGACAGCAGAAAGAGTGAGAACTGCTGGTTTTATTGTATTTTTGTAGCGGCTTTTGATTTTTGTAAATTTATTATTTAGCAAATATTACTGTAGACTCTGCTTCAAGACCCATTCTTTCAAATTTAATTGAAAAATTGGGGCTTGGAGCTGGGCTTGAACCAGCGACCCTTCCCTCACCCTGGGAACGCTCTGCCACTGAGCTACCCAAGCCACAGGAATATTTGGCTAAATCACTCTTTTATAGCCGTGGTTGAACAGCATCGCGCTGTTATTGTTTTATTGTTTATTTGTGCGACCTGCCGTCCGGCCGGTATTTTCTTTGAGCTTTTATTTTAAATAATTTGCTAATTTAGTTTAAAGTTTTTATAATAATATTTTTAAAAAAAGTAAGTATATATAACCCAAAAAAGATGAACACCTAATTTAAAAAAAAATGCTAAAAATTTGGATTTGTGCGACTTTAATACTAAAACCAAAAATATATAATACTATATATTATATTAAGGAAAAATATGTCACTCCCTACTAGAAGTGAAACAATTTTGTGCCATTTTTTAAGCACTTCCATTAATTGTCATGCAAAAAAAATGGCAAAACAACTGCCATTAATTGGGCAAGTGTCGTGTAAATGGGCACTGCCTAAAAACTAGCAGTATTTTCGCGAAATCAGACACAACAAGCCAATCACAGCAAACCAAAGGGTACAATTTAAATACCCACCGAGTTAATGTTTCAACGTATCTTAATATATTTTTAGAAGCAGATTTACCAGTCGTCAGGACGGTCTTCACCTAACTCCATTTAGACGACTAATCCGAGCTCTCTTCTGTATGGGGAAGAGTGGCTTTTTTGGGGTGCATACTGCATAACCGGGTTTTGATGAAAAACCGCAGCTACCCCGATATTTTTAGTTATGTTATTAATTTTACAAGTTCAATTTTAAGAAGCTTTTTTCAGTAGCAAGTGTTTTAAATTTAAAATTTAACTGCGGAAATCAAAAAAGCTTGAAACGGGGTCTAATTTTAAATACTGAATTTTTAAGGGCTTGCTATGAATTTAAAAATGTGTTTTTTTAAAAAACATTATGTATGAAAATACGGATTATGGTGTCTTTTATTTTTTGGCTACTTTAAAAAGAAAAACCTCATTTAAATTCAACTTAATCCAAGGCAAAAGTTTACAACTACAATTGTACTTTTGTGAATTTTTAACGGCACTACCTCATCATAAAATTGGGGTAACTACGGTTTTTGATCAAATAACCGTTGTATGCATTCCAAAATTGAACCGAGCTCTTGTTATTCAAAAAGGGCTCGAATTTTTTAATTGTAAAAACGGTTTTAGGTTAAAACCGTCCTGACGACAGGTGAGTCGGCTTATAAAAATATATTAAGATACGTTGAAACATTAACTTCGTGGGTATTTAAATTCCTACCTTTTGGTTTGCTGTTATTGGCTGGTTGTGTCTGGTTTCGCGAAAATACTTCTAGTTTTTAGGCAGTGCCCATTTACACTACACTTGCCCAATGAATGGCAGTTGTTTTGCCATTTTTTGTGCATGACAATTAATGGCAGTGCTTAAAAAATCGCACAAAATTGTTTCAATTTTTGGTAGGGAGTGACATATTTTTCCTTAATATAATATATAGTATACTAAATTCAATACAAATACTTAAATTAATTAAAGTAAAATTGAAGTAATTTCAACAAGTAGATTTCCTATGGGCTTGTTGTAAAATGAGTCTCAAAAAAAAGTTTTTTACGCCACTAACACGCTAAACACCATTTATTTAGACTAAAAAACTTATTAGAATGAAAATTTATGCATAAAAATAGCAAAACACTTTGGAACGGAGCTCTGTAGATCCAAAAATCGACGTTTTTCATTGTTTCAAAATTAGTTTTAGTATACTTTTACTCTTACTTTTACTTAAAAAATGGCGTTTATTTTAAAGACTTTAAAATCTTACGTTTACTTTACTTAAACTAATTTTTTTTAATTACTGTTACTTTCACTAAAAATAATCAAAAATCATCACTTTTTACAACAGTAGTGTATACTAAATAAAATAATAATTTAAGGTTTAAAAGAATCGAAATATTGAAATATTTTTTTTTGTTTTACTTAAAAAAACTATGTGTATTAAAAAAATAAGTTTTTCTATTTACAAGTGCTTAAATTCTAAAATATGCCTAATAAATACCTAAAACAAATAATTTACAGTACAAAATATGAATTTTTGAAGATAAAAAAAACGCCAAAATTACAAATTCTGCTAAATTTTTAACCTGCCCCTGCCCCAACCCCGGCCCCGGCCCCAGCAAATCAAAATTTCTCTACCCCGGCCCCGGCCTTGGCATCAGCAATAATTCTGCCCAGATCGATCCCTAATCATGATTATTTAAAAATGCTTAAACTTTCTATGTTCATTCTTGATGTTCTAACTAAAGAAGATCAACTGTTTTATATTTCTTTTTTTGCTCTTTAACATTGTGAACAAACGGATGTAAATATATTTTGACAATGCACTTGATTTTACATGTGCCTTGCTTTATATATTTCGCCTTAGGTTCAATATCTTTATGACCAAATATTCACAAAACCAAAAATACACTACAAGCAAAACAAAATAGAGATTAGAAAAACGCGACATGATAATTAGCTTAAAGCTTAACGCATAAGCAAAAAGTTTCAAACTTTAAAAAGTTCTTTGGTTTAAAAATACAGTTACTAAAGACAGTTTAATAGATAAGAAATACTATAGAATGATTACTGGACAATTAGAAAATTTAAAAAAAATTATTCTCCAATGAACGTAGAAATCTCTAATTTTTAGCTCCTCCACAGCCATTCCCACAAAGCAAAACATATATGACGTGATCACGAATACTATATGACATTTTGAGCCTTAAAATCTTGACGTGATATATAATCTAAACAAATGTCCAGTTGTAAAATAAACTTTCATAGCAAAACTCACTTAAAAATAGCAATTATCACGATTTTCTGCTAATTTTTGTAACGCAACGATTTTGTAAACGTCTCAGAAAAAATGGGGATTGGTGTACGAAATATTGTTGTGAGAGAAAATTTTTATTGAAAGCACAAAAAGTAGCTTACGTGCAAAAATTCAGATGTGCTTTATTTTATTTAGTTAAAAAATGTAAAAAGACACACAGCCGAAAATTCCCTTAAGTTATTTATTTTTGATATAAGAAATGATATTATAATAACTCTAATATTTATTGTATACGTCTCATGAATGGACTTTTATTTGCAAACATTTATTTTGTAAATAAAATCTACAAACGGTTTTTAATGCTTCAGGAAATCTTTATTAATTATTTTTAGAATAAGTCTTATTTTAGACTTATGACTAAAATAAGGAATCTTATTAAAATAGAGTTTTAAGAAAATTTTAAAATAAAGGGATAATAAATATCCTCATATTAAAGCGATTACATTAGCTTTTTAGATAAAATTTTATATATTTATCACTGTCAAAAATTGTAAAACCTCCTTAAAAATTGTACTTTAGGGATCCTTACCCTGGTTTGCCCCGGCTGATTTGACAGCTAAATTGCTGGGGCTGGGGCCGGAGTAGAGAAATTTGCGTTTGCAGGGACAAGAAAGGCCAAAACCTACCCCAAAACCGGTGAAGAAAATCAGCAAATAAATTAGCCTAAGCAAAACCTAGGCTAAGTCTAAGCAGAATCTGAGCTAAGTTTAACCTAAGCCTTAGCAAAACTTAAGACTGAGCAAAACTCAAGCCTAATGCTTAATCCTAAGGGAAACCTAAGCCTAAGCAAAAGCTAAGCAAAGTCTAAGCCTAAGCAAAACCTCCAAGCCTAAGCAAAATCTAAGCTAAGCCTAAGTCTAAGCAAAACCTAAGCCTAAGCAAAATCTAAGTCTAAGCAAAAACTAAGCTAAGCCTAAACAAAACCTAAGCCTAAGCAAAATCTAAGCTAAGCCTAAGACTAAGCAAAACCTAAGCTAAGCAAAACCTAACCTAACCTCTCCCCTGTTATTTTGGGGTAGGTTTTGGCCTTTGGCTGCTGGGGGCCGGTTGGAAAAAAGTGCGAGGGCAAGCTGGGGCCGGGCCCCGGTTGATCCCCAGCTCTTCTCACACTTAGACCTAGCAAATACAACACAACAACAAAAACAAATATTTTGTTTACACAAATTTTGCAAAATTGCTCCAACTTGAGACTTAGACAAGTTGTCCAGGCAAAAACAGACAAAAAATTTTTCAAGAAATGAAAAAATAACTGAGGTATATTTAACATTAACTATACAGTTTCAAAGTGTTTCAAACAGTTTCCTACTGTATCTAAAATAGCATTCCAAAGAACTTGAATATTTTTTGGTATTACATATTTTTAATCATACTAACGTAAAGTATTTTAAAACTTCATAGTGTCATTTATATTTGGGGAAAAGTTGAAAATTAAAAAGTTAATTTATAATTACCGCCATCAATTTCATATTCGCATAGATATTTTCTCTTTTTGTTCGATGTAACGTCATTAAGACCGCTCATTGGAGCATTGATAACAGCAACATCTTCGCCGTTTTTATTGTTCGGTTTCCCTTTTTTCCAGAAGTTTCCCTCGAAAAGTGCATTGCTGTGTCCAGGCCTAACCCAAAACCAACCGCTATCTGGTTCAGCGGCAAACTTTTGCTGTTTTAGTCCGATGTACGCAATTTTAATATACTAAAATATAAATAATTCAAAGAATTTATTACTGATTATAGTTATGTTAAATTCGTTATTCTTTTAAAAAATGAAAATAATAACTGTACCTAACAAGTTCAATTAATAAAGAATCATTTTTAATATGATTTTCAACAACTTTTTTAAGAATGAACTAGTTTAAGCCCTGTCTTAAAACCGGCGAGCGTGGCTTTTTCTAATTAAAATCAGTTGTACATCTTTTTTCTCTTTAAAATTTTTTGATGTCTTTACTATTTTTTTAGATTTCTAGATAACTAATAAACAGAACAATGATATTAAAATGACTGAAGAAACACCTATCATCAAAACAAAAAAGTTTAAAAAGGCTATGAAAGAAGGCTATTAAAAAGAAAAATAAAAAATTTCTGCAAAGCTTGATTTGCCTTATATACATTTTTAAATTTTATTAAATATTACATTACATTTTTGTGAAAAATATATACACTGTAATAAAAAATGCTAAAAACATAATTAAATTAGTATAACAGAAATTAACTAAATGTATATCTTTCTAACATGTTTTTCTAAGGGATATAAATAAATAAATAAACATCTAGCTCAGACTTTTCTGTATCATTGTAACCTTCTGCACCATAGGTATCAAATTTGTCTAAAAAAATCTAAACAAATTACTTGTTTATGAAAAAATAGAATGACAATGAGTGGCAAAGCAAATAAAAACGATTTTAATGCCACTAATATCCACATACCAGAATTTTATAAAACTTAAAAGATAAATTGTATAATTGTTTGGGTATAAACCTAGCTAAATTGCTTTGATTTTTATTATTTTTAGTCCAACTATTTTTATTATTTAACAACTACCAATCTCGTCTGCTTTGTTTATAGTTTATAAACCAAAAAATAACTAAACATTTGTAAGATATTAAAAAATGTAAATAAATTTTATTAAATATAAGAAGAATTATAAAGTGATATTTCTATATCAAATAACAAAAAATATATAACTTCTTTTAATAGAATTAAAGTGTTAAAATTCACCAACTTTATTTCTGTATATCTAAATTTTTTCAAATTATCTTTTTTTCTAGATTATCAATTGATTCTTCAATGTCAGTTGTATATATGTTTATTAAAAGACCGGCACACTTAACACTCATGTTTTTAGCTGTGCTTCACGGTATAAGATTGCTAACTGTAAATCCCATTTACCGCGACCCCACAAATGTCAACTCAAAAAAAAACATTGCTACCAATTGATTCTCTGTTACAAGTTCTATCTATGTTCCTAAATCTAAAATTAAATCTAAAATAAGTCTAAATCTAAATTTTTTTCAAGTTATTTTTTTTCTAGATTATCAATTGATTTTTCAATATCAGTTGTATATATGTTGGTCCGAATTCACTTATTAATCAGAAATTGTTCAGTGTTAGAAAGTCCCAAAAATCAACCAATAAGGATTCAGAATTTGAATTTTTGACAACCAATAAACGCAGAACCGGTCATTGGACATATTTTTCATTTTTTCCGCTGATTGACTGCGCTCCTGGAGCGTTGTGGGTGAAAGTGATGTGAACAATTGTCACTTCCGCGATTTCTCTTAATTCACGCAGAAGAAAGGGACTGCACTGGCGGAAGAGCAGACGCGTCAATTATGCCGCCTTCATCAGTCAAAATGGAATGAATAAATTAAAACAAACAGTAATAATTTAAGAACAAACTTAAACGATTAGATTAATCATATAAGTCAGAAAATAGAATGTATTATCACAAAATATATAATATTTAATTTTATATAATTAATTAGACCATTTTTATGAGTAATGGGCGAAGGGCGTCGTTTTCCGCCCCATATCTGGTTGACTTGCGAAGGCGATGTAAATGAGGCGTCTGCTAACTTCACGTCACTTGCAGGGAACAATGCTTGACGAGCGCAGCCAATCAGCGTAAAAAATGGGCGTCCATGAAAAAGATGTGTTCCATAAGTTTGTTAGGGCGGAACGTCTAAACGGCGGGAATATTTAGCTCCTCCAAAAACCTATCCCACGGAGCAAAACGTGATCACGTGATGACAAATACCATATGACATTTTAGAGCTCTTAAAATTTTCACAGTATTGTATATATTTTGGATTTTAACAGATGTAAAACACTTTGCGACAGAATTTTTGGGTATTCTAGACTTTAATAGACAAGGATTTGTCTGATAGGAGAATTGTAACAAATATGCCTGATTAAACATCAAGAGTGTAAATCATCCCCAACGAAAGTGTTGCACTCATGATTTATATTACAAATGCGGCCATTCAAAATACAACCAGCAGACAGACGGATGTAATCGTGACCCAGAGATATCATAATGACAGACAACTGTCAACAAATGCTACCTAAAAACAAGCAAACATAACAAGCAGTGATCTTTGTAATATAAATTCATTTTTTTCTTTGCATTGTTTTGACACAAATTTAACCAATCTAAAAAAGGTCAAATTTAACCCTTTATTTTTTAATACAAAAATACTGAAAAAAGAAGCTAAAAAAATTTGTATTAATTTGTCAGAAAATAAATTTCAGAATCTTTATATCATAAAATATGTGTTTACATTAAAAAATCAAATTAAACACCCCTTCCGGGAGGTCCATTTTTTGTCAAATCAATGTACAGATAAAAAATAAGTTTATAATTCAGTGATGTATTCTTTGGTACAGATTCTTGCGGGTACTCACAATAGTTAAAATAAAAAACGTGTTAAATCTTAACAGAGCGATAACAGAGCAAGTTATTATGCTGTGACGACACTAAGTAGAAGTAAAAATATTCAAACCAAAGTCCACTCTGTTGTGATATCCATTACACCAAAGGCCGGAAAAAAAGGTAAAGATAATCAGTTTTCATTAACGCTTGCACTTTGCGTTTTCACGGAAGGGACACAATGTGTCGAAAACTTCCCACACCTCCACCAGCCCCATAAAACCCGTCTATCAACCCTAGCACACGGGGTACACTGTTATACAAACCTGAAGGTGTGTATCGGCCACAAAATATGTGACGACCCATAGTAGAAGCAAAAACAACCAGGCGCTAAAAATTTTGACAACCATATTTATTTTAAAATTTGGCCGACGCTGGGGTGCTATACATTACACCATAGGCTAGACAAGGAAAAGGGAAAGATAATCTCTTTTTTATTAACGCTTGCACTTTGAGTTTTCACAGAAAGGACACAATATGTCACAATGCCAATCTATAGTTTTTTAAAACTTTGACTTCTGTGTTCTTGTCATTTTTTTTGTTTATTTGTGCATTACACAATTTTATTTGCATGAAAGCCTGGTTAAGTTTTTGGAAGCCAGTTAGGGAGGTACAATCTTTTTTAAAAATATAATATAGGGGATCCAAACATTCATTGCAAAACCTGGGTGTCTTGATTACACCCGCCCATTCGCTGGCTGTGATTTGGATAGTTTCGTTTGTAAAATAGGACTGTCACACCTTTGTCCTGGATGATTCTTCTTTTACATCTTTGGCCTGATTTATATTATGCTAAATTGATAATGATTTTTTTAATAAATATCTGCATTATCTATTGATTTGACCTTTCCTTTTTCATTATCTACCTTAAAACATTTTGCTCTTTAAATCATATTCTTGTACTATTTAAATTTTTCTAAGATTTTAGGTCATTTCTAAAATATAATCATTTGACTTTGGTCAGTACAAATATGGTATTATTTTTATGCGTTTTTTCTTAAACTGAATAAAAAGTTAAGTTTATTATAAAAAAAAATATTTCAAAATAAAACTTGCAGGTTGCTTACTTGATTTTGCTTAAAACAGAAAACTTCCAGAAAACTTTAATATTGAAATAAAAAAAACAAAGCTTACGTTTTGTTTTAATTTGTTTGCCACTGCATTCAATTGTACTTCCGTGTCAATATTAGCCAACCAGCCTCCGTTGATTGTACAGTCTGTTTCAGCTTCTACATAGCTCTTTTCCTTCTCGCTAATTACAAAACAGTGCTGGTCAACGAACACAGGCAGCACTCCTTTATCACTACACCATGAAGGAACTGTGTCTGTACCTAATTTACATAAATGTTTTTTGTCTTGTATAAACAACTAAAAATTATAACAGACTGTACAAAAGCGGATTTAGGGTCGATTTGGCCAAGGTAACTTGGAGCTGAAACTTAAGACAAAAATAATAATTGTTAAATTTATTATTATAATAAAAACAAAAAAAAACTTAAAAAATTATCTTATATATTGTATATCATTACATATCACAATTAAACTCAATCTTTCTTGTGGACACAAGGTCTTTGAAGCTGTAAGTAGGAAACTTAAATGTAAGTAATAACGTGATGACTATAAGTTATAATGTTAACAATGTATGTGTACATAATGCATAATTTTTGATTGAACAAGGTGTAACAAAGTAAAATATAAAATAAGTCAAAATTATGTATTTAAAATCTTACGTAAATTATGTACAGTGTAATATAAATGTTTATAAACAAAAGCACAGGTGTAAGTTTTCTTTTATGTGTAATACCAGTCATAACAGGAAGCAAATGCGCGCCTGTGTGGGCCGCTATACACCAAGGGCAACACTGTAAAATAGGCACTTCAAAGCAAACACCCCAAACACGCCTTAACACACAATACTCATTAAACGCAACACACTAACAAGCTAACAGCTAAATGCTCATAAATTACACAACAAATTCATTAATCACACCTGAAAAAATAGTATAAAAGTAAACCCAAAAATCTTGAGTCAGTTAATCCTGCTGAAAGTCTGAACTCACACTCCCTTCCTGCTGCTGTCTTCGTTTATTTGTATTCTTATGTTTCCAGTATTTCTTTATTCCTGACGTAATTTTATTATTGTTTATATTTAGAAATATGTGTCTGTGTGTTTGTATATAAAGTCATCTACCCTATCTTCATTAATCTAGACTCCGTAGTGAGTTTACTTGTCTGCTTGATAAGTCAACTCATTACAAAAATAAAATTATGCAAAAGTTTTCAAAAAATTCAAAAATACTAACCTGGCCATTTTTCGTTTTTAATCTCACATTCTATGAGGTCGTCTTTACAGTTCCATTCACTTTTTCTTTTGCTCTGCTTGATCACGGATTTAAATATACATTGTGCATTATTTGTTCTGCATTCATACTTTTCTTTATAATCTATCACTTTATTATTATTCGATTCAAATTCAAATTCACAAGTGAAAATTTTTGAGCTATAAAACACAATCAAAGAAATGAAATATTAAATGTTGAATACGTTTGATGACAAACAACATTTTTTATCTTTGTCATTATCGCTGGTCTTTATTGACCAGTTTTGAATAAGGGTTTTTTAGTGCATGAAAAAGGGTACAATACAGCTAGCGCCAATCATATGTAGGGAGGAAATTGAGTAACAGCGAGCGACCAGCACATTTTATGTAATTGTTATAATTATATTTTTAAATGTTGATATAGAAGTGAATAGCCTCAAACAACGGTTTATTGTCACAAATAGACTTAGCACAAAAATGATAAAATTTTCTGGCAAATTGTTGTGGCTTTTCTAAAGTTTTACAAAGAGGCTCCTTGCTGGGTGACTGAGGCTGTGAAACCTGTTTATCGCTTATACATTGCGTAGCAGGCATGCACATTAAATGTACCACAAGCAATCAGCCCACCAGGTAATAAACGGCAGGCCAGTGGGTGACGCGGAGGCGGACGCAGGCTAATTAGCGTGAGAGGCGGACAGTACAGAAGTGGGTACTACAAAAGGTTCTGCAGATATACAGTTTTAATGGGCGGAGATTTTAAAAAGATTTTACAACAGAAGATTTCCCAGCCCGCTACATACCCACCAGGCAAACTTTATATAACCAAACTCAGATTAAGCTGGATGTTATAGGAAACAATAGTAATGAAAAGATTGCTACCGCTTTTCATAGTATATGAACCAAACGATTTTTGCACTTTTATCATTTGTACAAAAATTGCCCAGGTATTATGGCGGATCTAGTTTTGGGCCTGTTGAGCCTTGTAAAATGTTAAATGTAAGAGGAAAACATCCCCTTCTTCACTATGAAAGCAGAAGGTTTTAAGGCGTTCTTGAATTTTCTTTTAAGCGTAATTTTTCTAACGGTTCTGAAAGTTATAAGTGTCAGTTGTAACAACATTAAAAAAATACAATTAAAGACATTTCAAAAATATTTTACACAATCGCAAAAAAAATTAACAAGAAACTAAAAAATAAAATCATACTCTGAAAAAAACTAGGATTCTGCGCTAAAAACAACAATTATAATAAAACAAAAAATTAAATCATTAAAAGAATTAAACAAAAACCAGCACGGTTTCATAATAGCTTAAATAATACGCAATGTACATGTACCTCACTAATAGGTTGTTTACATTATAAAAAAACCTTTTAGAAAAGTTATAGTGTATGTTGCTAAGAATTACTTATTTAACATTGTAAGATTCAGCTAATACAACAGGCGTTTATTTTATAGGAAGCTAACACAGTGTAATAATGTTATAAGATGGTTATGAATAATCGCTCGCATGTAAACCATTAGATAGCCATCATAAAAACATAGTTTGCAAATGTATTCCTAATCTTTGTATCTAAGTTAGCAGTGTTTATGTAAGTACAGTCGTTCGCTTGGCGTTTTATAAATCACACCACAGTTCGTTTAATAGTTCGCATATACTACATTTCCTCCCTTCTTATTTAAAGCCTGCTTGATAAAAGTCAGGTCGTCTAGGTTGACGATTTGATCGACGGGGAACCGGTGGAGGAGTGTCCGGTTGATGTGGCGGAATAGGCGGAGCAATTTCCGGTGGTTGAGGACGAGCTTGTCCGGGCTCGGGTTGAGGTTGCTGGACAATAGGATCTGGCTGTGTTTTAATTTGACGTGGAAAACGTTGCACGAAAACTCGAACGTTTTCTTTGTTTCCCTTAACCAGATTTTTGTCAGACGACTCTTCTTTGTTGGAAAAAGCTTCTGGTTGATTTTTTTCGGTGGAAAATCCATTTTCAAATCGTGGCAAAAGATGATCAACATGGCGCTTCCATGGTTTTTCCAGGTCATCTACCTTGACCTGATAGGAGAGTGGTCCCAGAACCTTGGTGACTGTTCCTTTGACCCATTTGTCACCAGGTCGGAAATTTTGAACCCAAACCATGTCATTGACTTTGAATGTGCGCTCCTTTGACGAAGGTTTATCATGATGATCTTTCTGCCGTTTCTGCTTATGTTTTACAGTTTCAGAAACGTCTGGATGCAACAAATCGAATTTAGTGCGAATTTTACGTCCCATGAGCAATTCTGAAGGCGTCTGCTCAGTAGTAGCGTGAGGAGTCGTTCTGTATGTAAGCAAAAATTGTGCCAAGGTGAGTTCATTGTTTCCTCCCTTCTCAGTTTTGAGAATAGCAGTTTTGAAGGTTTGAACAAAACGTTCTGCTTCACCATTGCTGGATGGATGATATGGTGACACCAGAATGTGCTGAATTCCATTGTTCTGGCAGAAAAGTTTAAACTCCTCGGAAGTAAATTGTGGACCATTATCAGACACAATCTGTGTTGGTAAACCATGACAAGTAAAAATTTGTCGAAGGACCGAAACTGTGCGTGAAGTCGTTGTAGAACTCATGGCTATAACTTCAGGCCATTTGGAGTATGCATCGACGCAAATAAGCCACATTTTACCACAAAATGGACCTGCAAAATCGATGTGTAATCGGTGCCATGGTCGAGCTGGGTAGTCCCAGGGGTGCAATGGTGCTTTTGTTGGATTGTGTGCAACTTTGCTGCAAGAATCGCATGCACGACATTTAGATTCAATATCACTATCAATTCCAGGCCACCAAACATGTGCACGAGCAATAGCTTTCATCCGAACCATTCCTGAATGTGCAATGTGCAATTCTTTCAGAATTTGTGGATGAAACTTTGTGGGAATAATGATCCTATTTCCCCAGAATAGAATGTCATTTTCAGTGCTTAGTTCTGCCTGGCGAGTTTTGTAGGCATGAAATTGTGGGTCCTGGAGTTTATCAGGCCAACCACTGCATTGATAATGCAGAACACGTGACAAAATGGCGTCTTTCAGTGTTCCTTTGCGAATTTCCTTAGCTGTAAGCGGCAATGCTTCAAGATTTTCTGTCTGAATTTGACAGATTTCTGAGCTGAAGGAATTTTCTTCTTTTTCGAACAATGAGTCATTTCCTGCTGGTAGACGTGACAAAAAATCAGCATTGTAATGTTTTTCAGTGGGCTTGAACTGTATAGTGTAATGGTAAGCACACAGTTTCTCTGCCCAGTGCTTCAGTCGGCTGCTTGTCATAATCGGAATTCCTTTCTGAGGGCTGAATATTGCCTCCAGTGGTTTGTGGTCAGTAACAAGCAGGAATTTAGTTCCCCAAAGGTATTGGTGAAACTTTTTAAGTCCAAAGATTATGCTCAATCCTTCACGTTCAATTTGAGAATAGTTCTTCTCTGCTGCAGTAAGAGTTTTGGATGCATAAGAAATTGGCTTTTCTGATCCATCGGGAAGTTTGTGAAACAGAACAGCACCAATTCCAACTGAACTGGCGTCACAGGCTAATCCCAGTGGAAGTTTTGGGTCATAATAAGTGAGTACATCCATTGATGCTAGTGCTTCTTTGAGCTTTCTGAAGGCAGTTGCTTCAGATGATGACCATTTCCACTGAATGTTTTTCTGCAACAGACGATTGAGTGGAGCTTCAGTTTCAGACAGATTTCGAATGAATTTGCCATAATAGTTGACTGCTCCGAGGAATGAGCGAAGTTCTGAGACATTAGTAGGTGGAGGCATCTTGATAATTGCCTGCACCTTCTGTTTGGTTGGGTGTAAACCATGCTTATCAATTGTATGTCCCAAATATTCAACAGATGGTTGCAGGAAACTGCATTTTTCCAATTTGATTCTCAATCCCTTTTCACGAATGCGCTGTAACAGTGCCTGGAGATTAGTGAGATGTTCTTTGTCATCTTTTCCAGTGACAACAAAATCATCCAAGTAGCAAATAACTCCTGGCAGTCCTTGCGCCAACTGATCCATTGCTCGTTGAAAAATAGCTGGTGCAGAAGCAACACCAAATGGCAGGCGTTTGAACCTGTACAGTCCCTGATGTGTATTAATAACCAGCAATTTCTGAGCTTCTGGATGTAACTGAAGTTGAAGATATGCTTCAGTGAAGTCGATTTTGGTGAATTTCTCTCCCCCAGAAAGTGAGCTGTAAAGTTCAGCAGGGAGTGGAATTGGATATTGATCCACATGGATTTGTGGATTGACAGATACTTTGAAGTCACCACAGGTGCGGACTGCGCCTGTTGGTTTCTGGGCAGCAACAAGGGGTGAGGCCCAGTCAGAAGTTGAAATTTTCTCAATTACTCCTCGTTTCTCCAGCCTGTCTAAGTCCTTGCCCACTGCCTCTTTGAGATGGAAAGGAAGTGGTCTAGGCTTGAAGAATTTTGGAATAGCATCTGGTTTCAGGTGAATCTGAGCGTAGAAATCTTTGTAACAGCCCAGATCAGAGCCAAAAACGTCAGAGTACTGGCTAAGGAGTGTGTCCAACTTTGGAGTTGATTGACGTACCAGGTATGGCTCCTGGCTGTGAGATGCCACAGTATTGGTTGTGAACAAAGTGGGCCAATCCAGTTGAATGTGGTTCAACCAGTCTCTTCCCAATAAATTGTTGCCAGTTTTGTGAACCACAACAGCATCTAACTGCTTCGTAGAATTTGCAGCTGACACTTTGACAGTAATTGTCCCTTTTACAGGCAGTTTGTGGCCTGTAAAACTGTGTAGCTCTGTGAAAAACCGCTGCAATGTGGGTTTTCCCAGTTTCTTCCAAGAGTCCAATGAAATTATGGTGTTAGAAGACCCAGTGTCGAACAGAAATGGAATATTGCGCCCATTCAGTGACAGAGTAACCATAATTGGCTTGGAATTGCCCCTGACACAAGAAATAGTGCCTGTATTGCTGGAATCAATGTTGTTGGAGGATTTAGACTTGAATTTTCTTCCACGGCGAAATGAGTTTGCAGAAGGGTTATGAGAGGAACTCTCACCACTGGATCCTGGCTTGGAACGGCAAACTTTAGCCAGATGTCCAGACCGGCCACAGTTTTGGCAAGTAGCATTACGGTACCAACAAGAGTTCCTGTTGTGATTGGTACCACCACAACTCTGGCAAGGAGCAGAACCAGTTTTAGATGGTGTCAAAGGCTTACTGAATGATTTACCTTTAACAATGTGAATGTCCTCACCAGGTTGGGTAGTTGGGCGTGATGCACCAATCTGTTTCGATTGCATATCGGCTGTTTCCATACTGATGGCAATGTCCACTGCTGAGGAGAATGTCAATGTCGAATCTTCAGTCAGTAGGCGTTTCCTGATAGCATCAGAGGAAATGCCAGCAACAAAACGATCACGTAATGCATTGTCCAAGAAGTTATCAAACTGACACAAGCCAGCCAAACGACGCAATTCTGCAACATAGTTATTTAGAGTCTCTCCAGGGCGTTGATAACGGCGATTGAAGTTGAACCGCTCAGAAATAACAAGCACTTTTGGTTGAAAATGTGCTTTCATAGCAGACATAAGTTCAGATAAAGTTAATGTTTGAAGTGAAGCTGGAGCTTTCAAATCAGCCAACAGATTATAAGTGTCCACATTGAGGGTAGACAAGAAAATGTTCCTCTGCATAGTTAAGTCCTGAATTTTGTGCATATCCAAGAATAATTGAAATCTTTCAGCAAATCGAGACCAAAGTTCTTTATCTGGATTAAAACTACCTGGATGCCCATAATAAACAAACTGCTGTGGCTGTTGTTGTTCTGCCATCACGATAATTACTTAATTACCAGTTCAGCTGCGCCAATTTTATAGTGTATGTTGCTAAGAATTACTTATTTAACATTGTAAGATTCAGCTAATACAACAGGCGTTTATTTTATAGGAAGCTAACACAGTGTAATAATGTTATAAGATGGTTATGAATAATCGCTCGCATGTAAACCATTAGATAGCCATCATAAAAACATAGTTTGCAAATGTATTCCTAATCTTTGTATCTAAGTTAGCAGTGTTTATGTAAGTACAGTCGTTCGCTTGGCGTTTTATAAATCACACCACAGTTCGTTTAATAGTTCGCAT
>JASAMX010010842.1:7500-12873 GCA_030248175.1 Microlaimidae sp. YZB2_3 | reverse complement strand
GTAGGTAGGACCCAATTTCCGGAACAAAATACCTTTAAACCCTCAAATGTTTAATAATATAGTTTTTTATAAGATAATACTACATTTTATTGAATCAAAGACTATAAAGCTATATGTGAAAAGGTTGTATAAACATGAATTTGTGTTTAAAGTACAGTTTTTGTGAAAGAAATTTTAGTATATAAAAAAGGGAGGGGGTATATGGTGGAACCCACCAGACTGCCCCCACCCGCCCTTGTTCATCTATGGTTGCATCTCATTTTGGAATTGCCCAGTGCACACGTCTCTATTGTTTTTCGATTTTCAAGAAAAAAATAGGTAAAAAAACCAATAATTTCAGGTCAAAAAGCCCTCTTTATTGCATATTTGAGCTTTTTAATGCTTAAAACATTAAATTTGACCTCAAAACTTTGGAGGCAGTTAGAAATCGTTTTAAACGCGTTTTTTATTAACACCTTCTTATCTGTTATATGTACATTAAATGAAATTAAGATATTCTCATGTGACTCCTTTTATATTTTTGGTTTATTAAAGACAATTTTTTTCATTTTACCAAAATTGGAGGGGTTACCCTTTTCTCTCCCCCAACTCCCTCCCCCCCTGGGCCCATGTATGCTATATATGTAAGTAAAACAATTATATGTTCGCTAAATTTTAAATATATGTTAGCTTTTTAATGTTAAAAAAGAAAATAATAAATTATGTTTTTACACGAAAAATTTTATTATTTTTTAATTATTAAAAACTTTATATTTTAATTTACCGGTATTTTATTTTTGTTTATTGCAGTAAGAAGAAATGCCTTTTTGAAATTGGACAGTTTAAATTATTATCATTTTTTAGTAAATCGGAAGGAAATTCTTCTTTTTCCCTTTACGTTTCTAAGCGCATGATAATATGGTTTTAAGTAATGCTGTTAAATCAATTTTTTTGCCAGTGCCTAAGCGCAATAGTCGACATTTTTTAAGATTACATTATTTAATCAAAATAAAAAGAATTATGATGAAAGTTTATTAAAGTAATTGTTTAAAAAATCGTCATTTGAAAATATAATTATTTTAAGTAAACTTAATCCACTTCAGCTTAAAAAATATGTTTACTCTTATTTTAGGACTTATCAACTTTGTATCATAGAAAAATTGAATGGTATTTAAAACTTGATATACAAAAGAAATTAAAAAAATTAGAAAGAAAAACTCAAAGAGCGATAGCAGAACTGATTCGTAAGTCACGTTTTTACTGACTATGAAATTTACATTTTTAAAACAAACAGAATTCCAACGGATTCCAATCCAACAAAAAGGTTGGCTGGCGTCCTAGAGAGTGAAATAGAATTAAACTATGCCGTACCACTTAAGCTATAACCAAAATATTACTATAAATTGTAATTTGCTTAATAATAAGATTTCTCTCCTCTAAACTTTCAATCGGACCTCCTCCCCGTTTGAGCCAGTTATAACATTTTCTTATCTTATTTTTGGCACGCAGAGTTCTTTTGATAAACCCTCCGCGTAATCTAGGATACTGATCGCAAAACTGGCGCACCACACACCACAATACCACAATAATTGAGCATCGATAAACACGGAAAGATGATGTCCGCGCTTTGTTTATTTTGCCCGCCCACTAAGTTTTTTTTGTTCTCCATTTCTTTTTCTTTGATTTGAGCAATAAACCACTCCCTGTTTTTTTATAGCCATATTTTGGTTTCTGATTTTTTTTTTCACACAGACGACGTATTTTTTCTTTGTTTTTGTTTTGATCCCACAAACAAAAACAGTATTTTTATTACTTTGTATTGTAAATAACAGCAAACACATTAGGGAAACTTATCGAGTCTAATACTATTCACAACAGGAACGAAACACAAGAAAAAGAGACTTAAACCCTTTGTTACCTACCACCACCCGGTGGTGGTGGTAGGTCAAATGTTGTTGTCTTTTGCCAACGACCAGAGTTTTGTTCAACCCTGGTAATTTCCATCCGGCTCCGGCACGCTCCTCGCCTTGCTCACCCCCTCTTCCCACTCTCGTAGGAGATCTGCAACCGCTGCGGGGTTCGCCCAGAGGTCTTTTAGTCCCAAAGTCGTGTTAATGTGTGTGCATGTGAGGAGATGTTGTGTTGTGTGTGTTTGTGTTTTGCATAGCGGGCAGTTTGGTAATGTGTATTGTGTGGGATTGATTTTGTGTAGGTAAGAATATAGGAAAGGAGATTTCCTCGCCCTGAGTTGAGCGAGGGTTCTCCTGACCCCGCATAAAGATTTTCTTCCTTGTTGCTTATAGCTGGTGCTTTTGTTTGAAGTATTGGATTTATTGAAGTGTTGTTAATGTGATCTGTGATTGTGTTTGTGTGGATTTGTTGTTTTAGTGTTTTGTATGTTTTATTGTGTATGTCGGTTGGAATGTTTGTTATGTAGTTGTTGTTGTGAAAGATTGTTTGCGTTTTATGCCTGGTGGGTGCAGGTTGTTGTGTTAAGTAGTTAAGTGGATTGTTTGCATAGATGAACACGGTTAAAAAGCTAGGGGGCGGGTGTTTACCCCGGGTAAATGACATTTCAAAATCTAGGAGGGGGGGGGGTCGACCCAGGGTGGAAGATTTTGAAACCTAGAGGGGGGTCAGGTGGGGTCCAATTTTTGAAGCAAAATACTTTTAAACCATTAAGGTTTAATAATAGTTTTTTTATAAGATAATACTACTTTTACTTTTTATTGAATAAAAAGCGATATTCCGTTACAAAAAGGGTGTAAAAACATAAATTTGTGTAAAAAATTCATGTTTTTGGAAAGAATATTTAGTATAAAAAAGTACTTAACATTGTCTCGAGAGGGGAGGGGGGGGTCAGATTTCAAAATCTAGAGGGGGGTCAGGGGAAAACATTTGAAAATTTGGGGGAGGGGAGGATCCCCCCTGGGATTTTTTTCTAGGGGGGGGGCAAAATTTCGAGGCTAGGGGGGTGGACCCCATCCTAACCCCCCTTGTTCATCTATGATTGTTTGTGTACATGGCTGCCAATTTTGCTTGTTTTGCGTGGAGTTGAATGTGTGTTGCTATTGGGAGGACTTTAGCCTCTGTGTGTATGTGTGTGTGTGTGTGTGTGTGTGTGTGTGTGTGTGTGTGTGTGTGTGTGTGTGTGTGTGTGTGTGTGTGTGTGTGTGTGTGTGTGTGTGTGTGTGTGTGTGTGTGTGTGTCTGTGTTGTGCCCTGTTGCGACCCTGAGAGCAGTGTTTTGTATTGTTTGCAGTTTGTTAATTTGTGTGCTTGATGTTGTGGGGCCCCAGACTGTGCTGGCATACTCGATTATTGGTCGAGTAATTGCCTTGTATGTGTTTATAAGTGTTTTTTTTGTTTACCCCACGATGTTGCTGTGGCGCTAGGAAAAAATACATTTTGCATAATATCTTCGGAAAGACTTTCTTCTGCAATAATAAATTTTGCAAAAATACATTCCAATAAAATATCTTCGGAAAAAAGAACTTCTCACCGTGCGTCGCGGAAGATATTATGCTGGAAGGTGTTCTTTCCGCCCTTCAAGAAATAAACCCACGAGTGAGACGCGCAGCAAAATTAAAATAAAGCAATTTTATAATTTAAAACGTTGCCAACTATTCGAATTGACAAACCAAAAACAAAGTTATAAAATTGGTCATTTGATTTAATCTAAATATTTCCAAAACACTAATGTTTAATAAATGCTTTATTTATACATAAAAATCAGCGTGTTTGAGTGTGCACAGCGTTGATTTGTCATTTTGAGGTTAATACGAATTTCAAAAAAAGATTGATGTTAAATTGTGCTAAATTACTACACTACGCTTTAAATATAAATTAATACACTGTTAAATTTAATAAACTAAATTACTAAATGAAATGAAATAGTACACTGTTTTTTTAATTCCAAACGTAAAATTACTTGCTTATGGACAAATTAAAAACTTAAAATTAAAAAAAAATGATTCTAAAAACTCAAAGTATAAAATCATACTAGTTTAAAAGACTTCAGAAGTAAATTAAAACTTAGTTTTAATTAAATTTATTTTTCCTAAGCTTAAGCAAAACCTTGAAATCAAGCTAAATTTTATTGTAATGCATTTTTTTTAAAATAATTTCTTTAAAAAAATCTGATTTTTGTTATCAATAGATTGATTGTAATGTTTTAAATAATACGATTTGTGTATTTTTATTCCACTGTGCCAAACTTTATGGTTTTGAAAACTCAGTATAAAACATTCTTATTTAATTGGTCTAAAATGCTCTGAAATTATTAAAAACTTTGTTTTAATTAAATTTATTTTTCCTAAGCCTAAACAAAACATAAAATCAAGCTAAATTGTATTATGATACATTATTGAATAATGCTTCTTTTAAAAAATGTTGATAGTTTTGTTATCAATAGTTTGTCTTAATGTTTTAAATTATCAGATTTGTTTATTTTCATTCCGCTGCGCGTCTCACTCATCGGTTTATCCATCCAACGTTCAGCGTTAGAAGGGCGGAAAGAATACCTTCCAGCAAAATATCTTTTGCGACGCACGGCGAGAAGTTATTTTTTCCAAAGATATTTTACTGGAATGAGTTTTTCCAAAAGTTATTATTGCAGAAGGGATTCGTTCTGAAAATATTATGCAGAATGTATTCATACATGGGCACGGGGGGGGGGGGTTGGGGGGTTGGTTAACCCCCCCAATTTTGGAAAAATCAAGAAAAAATGTCTTCAAAATGACTTCTAACTGCTCCCAAACATAGGTCACCGACCTTCGACGGCTCAGGGGGGGGGTCCACACCCCGGGGGGGGGAGGTTTTTGACCTCCAGGGGGGGGGTCACACCCCGGGGTGTTTTTTTTGAAAAAAAGCAGGGGGGGTGGTCACACCCCGGGTACCATTTTTTTGACCAAAATTGACAATTTTTTGACGAAATTTGACCATTTTTTAAGCATTTTTTGGGAAATTCTAGTTAGGGGGGGTGGTCAAAAATGGGCCTTAGGGGGGGGGGGTGAGGGGTTCAAGGGGTCGATGGGGGGAGGGGTCAAAAATGGGCCTTAGGGGGGGGGGATAGGTCTCAAGCGAGGGGGGGGCGAACTCCTGACCCCCCCCTTCGGTGACCTATGCTCCCAAACTTAAGTTTTGAGGTCAAAATGAATGTTTTAAGTAATAAAAAGCTCAAAAATGCCATAAAAAGGGCTTTTTGACCTAAATTAGCGTTTTTTACCTATTTTTTCTTCAAATTCGAAAAACGATTTGGGTAAAATGCACTCCGGAAGAAAAAAAAACGATATGGGTATTTTGCATTTCTCGGATTTTAACCCCCCACTAATTTGGGGTTTACCCCCCACTCCGGACCAACTTGCCCATGTATGAATGTATTTCTTCCGGACAC
>JASAMX010010842.1:0-2500 GCA_030248175.1 Microlaimidae sp. YZB2_3 | reverse complement strand
CGGTCAGTATCCTAGATTACGCGGAGGGTTTATCAAAAGAACTCTGCGTGCCAAAAATAAGATAAGAAAATGTTATAACTGGCTCAAACGGAGAGGAGGTCCGATTGAAAGTTTAGAGGAGAGAAATCTTATTATTAAGCAAATTACAATTTATAGTAATATTTTGGTTATAGCTTAAGTGGTACGGCATAGTTTAATTCTATTTCACTCTCCAGGACGCCAGCCAGCCTTTTTGTTGGATTGGAATCCGTTGGAATTCTGTTTGTTTTAAAAATGTAAATTTCATAGTCAGTAAAAACGTGACTTACGAATCAGTTCTGCTATCGCTCTTTGAGTTTTTCTTTCTAATTTGTTTAATTTCTTTTGTATATCACGTTTTAAATCCCAGTCAATTTTTCTAGGAGCCAAAGTTGATAAGTCCTAAAATAAGAGTAAACATATTTTTTAAGCTGAAGTGGATTGGGTGTCGTATAAAATAATTATATTTTCAAATGACGATTTTTTAAACAATTACTTTAATAAACTTTCATCATAATTCTCTTTATTTTGATTAAATGATGTAATCTTAAAAAATGTCGACTATTGCGCTTAGGCACTGGCAAAAAAATTGATTTAACAGCATTACTTAAAACCATATTATCATGCGCTTAGAAACGTAAGGGAAAAAGAAGAATTCCTTCCGATTTACTAAAAAATAATAATAATTTAAACTGTCCAATTTCAAAAAGGCATTTCTTCTTACTGCAATAAACAAAAATAAAATACCGGTAAATTAAAATATAAAGTTTTTAATAATTAAAAAATAATAAAATTTTTCGTGTAAAAAAAATAATTTTTTATATGCTTTTTTAACATTAAAAAGCGAACATATATTTAAAATTTAGCGAACATATAATTGTTTTACTTACATATATAGCATACATGGGCAGAGGGGGGGGGAGGGATGGAGTTTGGGGAGAGAAAAGGGTAACTTCTCCAATTTTGGTAAAATGAAGAAAAAAATGTCTTTAATAAACCAAAAATATAAAAGGAGTCACATGAGAATATCTTAATTTCATTTAATGTACATAACAGATAAGAAAGTGTTAATAAAAACGCGTTTAAAACGATTTCTAACTGCCTCCAAAGTTTTGAGGTCAAATTTAATGTTTTAAGCATTAAAAAGCTCAAATATGCAATAAAAAGGGCTTTTTGACCTAAAATTATTGGTTTTTTTACCTATTTTTTCTTGAAAATCGAAAAACAATAGAGACCTGTGCACTGGGCAATTCCAAAACGGGGGGGGGCACGGGGGGCAACCATAGATGAACAAGGGGGGTGGTGGGGGTATGGTGGGGTCCACCATATACCCCCTCCCTTTTTTATACTAAATTTTCTTCCAAAAACGTGAATTTTTAACACAAATTCATGTTTATACAACCTTTTTATATATAGCTTTATAGCTTTTTATTCAATAAAATGTAGTATTATCTTATAAAAAACTATTATTAAACATTTAATGGTTTAAAGGTATTTTGTTCCGGAAATTGGACTCCACCTGACCATAGGTGTTTTTGGTCGGGTCCGCTAGGGGGGGTCCACCCCCGGGTGGAAGGCCAAAATTTTTTAGGGGGGATCCAGGAGGGTTCGGCCCCCCGACTTTTTAGGGGGGTCGAGACGAGGTGCGAGATTTTAAATTTAGGGGGGGGGGGGCGTCAGGGGGGTCCAATTTTTTAGCAAAATTTTTTTAACTCAATAATTTTAAGTGTTTTTAGGTCTAATATTGAATTTTATGTATTAAAACAGCCTATTTAGGCCTAAAACACTGTTTTTAACTAAAAACCCGTGTTTTTGACAGTAAATAAAAAAATATACTTCCAAATTGGTCGGGAGGGGGGAGGGGGGTCAGTCTTGCTAGGGGGGGATCAGGCCGGACCGCTCTCGAGCTTTGGGGGGAGGGGGGCCCCCTGAATTTTTTCTAGGGGGGGTCCAAAATTTTGGCTCTAGGGGGGGGGTGCACCCATAGGTGTCCTTGGTCGGGTCCGCTAGGGGGGGGGTCCCACCCCCGTTGGAAGGCCAAAATTTTTTAGGGGGGGGGCCCAGGGGGTCTGGATCCCCCTGGCTTTTTAGGGATGGTCGACCCTGGGTGCGAGGGGGTCCAATTTTTTAACAAAATTTTTTTAACTCAATAATTTAAGTGTTTTTAGGTCTAATATTGAATTTTATGTACTAAAACAGCCTATTTAGGCCTAAAAAGTGTATTTAAACACTGTTTTTAATTAAAAAACCGTGTTTTTGACAATAAATAAAAAATACTTCCAAATCAGTTGGGAGGGCGGTCGGTCAGCCTCGCTAGGGGGGTCAGGCCGGACCGCTGTCCAGCTTCGAGGTGGAGGGGGGCCCTGGATTTTTTCTAGAGGTGGTCCAAAATTTTGGCTCTAGGGGGGGGGGTGCACCCCTTTGTCCCCCCCCAAAACACCTATGGGTGCACCCCTCTGTCCCCCCCCCAAAAACACCTATG
>JASAMX010010841.1:0-19652 GCA_030248175.1 Microlaimidae sp. YZB2_3 | reverse complement strand
ATTTTGAAAATGTATTTATTTTGTATGAAGTAAACCATTTCTATTCCATTCCATTTCCAAATATTCGAACAAATTAGGAATATACCTATTGACGCCGGGATAAACCCAACTTTATTTTATTTATTTTTTATACAGACCGACGAACAAAAACCACTAATGGTAGATACTAAAATAGCAAAGACGTTTAAAGAAATTTGGAGTTGAAAAAGCTCAGAGCTGAAACTTGAAGCCGAAATGGAAAACTTTGAGTCGAAAATCTAAAATCGCCAAAACCTAAGTCAAAGCCTAAACCTAAACCCAAACCATTTTTTTAATTTTGGAGCTCCGAATTTTCGTTTTTGAGGTTTCAATTTCCAAAATTTTTCTACGGTTTTAGATTCCCTGGTTACGGCTTCAAAAAAGTGTGCCGCATTTCCAATTTGAAATTTAAAAACAGCATTAATTCAGTTTTTTTTCATATTATTTTCCTATTGTTTTGGAAGCTCTAATAGAATAAAAACAAATTGTTTTCATTAAATAATAAAATATTTACATTTATAATAATAATAATGTTAAACGCTTTTAGGAGCTCTGGAGCAACCTTCAGAGCTCCGGATCTCCGCCCTATTTTTGTATTAACTTCATAAATATTCAAAAACTGATGCCATAGATTATTTTTTGAAAATTTTTTTATATATTAAATTTTTTTCAAAACTTATTTAAAATGTTGGAAATAGTCTTAAAAACGTGGATAAAGTAACTATAATGTATTTTAAGTTTAAATAAGCTTAAAATTGGTCATTTTAGGAGCGGAGCTCCGGAGCATAATATTGGAAGGTAGGAACATCACTAGTTAAAATATGCCAAAATATGAAAAGTGCCCGCATAAAATTTATTTTTGTGATGTTATTTCCTTAAATAAATGAATCTAATAAATAAAGCGAGTTTTTCAATAATGAACGAAACTAAAAAGCCTTAAGGGCTGTCCGGACAGTTTTCTTGGAAGTATGAAAAATCGCGATTTTTAGCATACGAAATCTTAAAAAATATAGCATTGCGAGTTTATTTAATATTGGCGCTAATAAGGCAAAAATATCGCGATTATAAACTAATTAGCTTTATTTAAATAATTTAAAAATTAACTTTATGTAAGTAAAAAAAATATAATTTCTGCTTTGTATTGCGACTTGTTTACTACTATACACTATTCAATATAAACTGTCCGGAGATGCCTTCTGGTCATCATAAAAAATCAGAGAAAAAAAACATAATTAATATAATATAGATCATATTATAATTAGATTGATTTTGAACCACAAAACAAAAGTTTTAATAAAGTAAAACATTATAATTTTTTTTAACTATCTCCAACCTTTTAAACATTTTACAAACAGTAATGCTCTTTTGAATAAATGTTAAAGTCGCTTTTTAAACTCTTGGAAAGTTGTTCCTGTTCAAGTTTTTTTTTAACAAAGTACAATGAAGGTTAATAACTGGATTTTTAGAACAAGGCTATAAAAAAGTAAACACATAGAAGGAAAAATAGAAAGATTAATCTCTTGTATACTACCCGCATAGCTAACGTTGCCAACTTTCATGATATAATCCAAATGACTTGCGTATATAAAATTAGTTAATTAATAGAGTCTATCTAGACGTGTGTTCATAGGTAATTCTCATTATAGTTGGCAGTAACATACATATAATTAGTTATCATCTACCATTCTGGCTGTACGTAAATTAAAAACATTTCACGGAATAAATTTTTAAAAAAATGAAACACAATTTTATTTCTTTCATATGTGGTTTAAATTACAAACAAGTATATTTAAATTAGGTTTAATTAAAAAAAATGTCAGCACAAAAGTTCCGTGCACTGGCGACAAAATTTAAACTTTAAGCAATTGTATCTCACTAACAGATCGGAGAATTTATACGAGATATAAAACCCAGCATTAAATCTCAGTTTTTGCTATTCGCTGAAATGGTTAAAAAAATTTTTTATCTATGACATCGTCACTACGGTCGCTACAGTGAAAAAATCTTGTCCTAAAAAAAACAAAAGTTTTTTATTATAGTAAGAAAAAAGAAACGCTGTTTGGTGTGCTGTTAGCGCAAGCCTTTCAAAGTATACCCTGAAAATTTAAGCAAAATTTGGTTCGTAAAATTTTTAAATAAAGTTTTAAATGCGCAATGTTTTACGATTTTTGACTTTGATACAATAGTTTGTTTACAAGTCGCGACTTCCTTTAAAACTCTTCGTGTTTTTTAGACAAAAAATAAACATAAACAAATCATATATCGGTCGTGTATAGCTTTTAACTTTGTTCTGGTAACTTAAAACTAATTTGGGTAACTTCCCAAAATTTTTTAGGAACCGAAGAAAATGCACTTCTTTGTTTCAATTTATTTTTCTCAAAATTAAAAAAATAAATATTAAAGGTAAACCCAACGTGTTTACAACAGTTGATCGTTGGATTAAAATATGTGCCCCATAAAGTAACTATTCAAATCACGAGAATCTGACATCACTTTATCAGCCAATTAGATTCGATTTAATACCGTGTATTTGTTTGATAAAGTGATGTCAAATTCTCGTGATTTGAGTGGTTATTTTATGGGGGCTTTTTTTATCCAACGAACAACTCTTGCAGCCAGGTTAGACTGTTGCCTTTAGACACCACGGGCCGTCTATTGATATGTAATTTTTTTCGGAAAAATTTTATTATTAAGCTTTTGACAAGCTTCCAAAAATTGGCTAAGTAAAACTTGGCTGCGTTCCAGCTAGTTTGCGTTTTTTTGGCGAACGCAACTAATCTTTAAAATATTAAAAATTGCAAAAAAAAATCAAAATTTTTTTATATTAAAGAAAAAAAATTATTAAAAAAAAATTGTCATGAAATAATACGAAATCAAACGATATATTTTAAATGTAATATATTAAAATCTAGTATTCAATTAAAACTTGACTGCGTTCCAGACCCTTCTCGTAAACGCATAGCTGTAGGTAAAATACTCGTAGCTGCAAATGTAGGCGTGGTTTATTTTTGTTTATTTTATTACCCTTTATTAAGTTGACGCAACGATTTAACGGTGTAAACCATTTCAATCTCTTCCGGCCGTTGGCCCTCGCACGCCGAAGAAAGCGAGCGCGTGTACTAAGATATATATTGTATACTAGCGTAAACTAAGGTAAAACGAATTTCGATTTTACCACCTGAAGAAAGGTTGGACCAGTGCCGAGACTCGGTTTCTGCTACCATTACGGTGATTGGTCGGTTTAGTTGGCAAAAAACGATTCTGAGCGATTATTGGCTTATACACAAAGGCGAGAGTCGCAGCTACGATAATTTTTCCTATAGTCTTTAGAATTAATAAAGTTGTGAAAAAAAGAATACTTTAAAGGCTGATTAACACCGGAGTGAGGATGGACAAGTGACAACACGTTTCGCGCGCATTTACACATTTACATCGTCACTTGCCGTTTAGAAAGTAGTAAGTGAACAAATTGTGAACAAATCACTTGTGAACAAATTTTTCTTCAAAAAACACTTTCATTCCTTATCTCATTAAAAAATTTTCAGGGAAACAATCTCTCAAATTTTCAGGAAATAGTACGAAAAAAAATCTGCTAACAACATACCAAGCGGGGTTTCTTATCTCTTAAGGCTGGTTCATACTTATGTAAAAACTCCTTTGGACAAAGTCCAAAGGACGTTTTTACATACGTTTATACGCTGTGTTTGTCGTTTGGACTTTGTCCAAAGGACGTTTTTACATAAGTATGAACCAGCCTTTAAATTTTGGGTATTTTTGGGACCAGGTTTTTTCACTGTATCGAGCGTATTGATTAAAAGCGTGCTACCGAGTCAAATTTTTTGTCTTTAATTTTGATTATTTTTAGTGAAAGCCTTATCCCTGCCCCCAATAGGCCGCAAAAATTTTTTTATCAAAATGTCTTCAGTGGTTCAGGAGGTATGACTCTCCAAAAATGGCGTTTTTCGACAATTTGTACTACTTAAAAGATTCTCCATAGGTACTAAAATTTAAATTACAAAATATGCACTCAAAGAAAGCGGCTATTTTCTACTTTATTTTGATACTTTGATCGATAAGATTGGTTTAGTATTTGTCGAGATATTGCGTTTCCCGTTCAAAAAACCCACGATTTAAAAATACAAAGTGATGGAAAAAAATGTTGAGCAAAATTAATCAAATCACTGCCGTGGTTTGGTGTTTTTAGCAAAAAAAATGCGGGTTTTCTGTGCGGGAAACGCAATATCTCAATAAATACTGCACCTATCTTAAAGATCAAGGTATTAAATTAAAGTTTAAAGTATCCACTTTCTTTGAGTGCTTTTTTTGTTATATAATTTTCATTACTCATTGAGCAATTTTTCAAGTACATAATTATCGAAAAACGACATTTTTGGAAGGTCATATCTCCTAAACGACTGGAGATATTTTCATAAAAAAATTTTGGCGGCCTATTGTGTTGTGGGTATGGGTAAGATTTTCACAAAAATATAATCAAAATTGAAGACAAAAAATTTGACACGGTACCGAAATTTTAAGTCATAGATAAAATTTTTTAAACTATTTCAACAAATAGTCAAGAGTCTGAGCTATGCTCAAATATATATGTTCTGTATAGATTTCTCGTTCCGTTATTAATGTATATTCATATACATCAGTTTAAAAGCTTGAGTTTTGTCTCTTAATATTTGTACAAACATAATTTCCAAACTATAATATATGTGGCAGGTGAATAAAGTTTGTGATTGAAAGATTGGAGAATTGTTGTTTTTGAGTTTTTGGGGGAAAGGGGGATGGGTGCGGTATTCGCAGAGTCAGGGGGGGGTTCCGAAGGTTATTCGATTAAGGAATTTCGAAAAGGGGAGTGGAAGGACAGAGAGGAGGATATGAGAGGAAAGATCCTGCCATGACGAGAGGGAATTTTGCTGAGAATGCCCCCAGAACTCCTCCCTTACACCCCCCCCCCTTTGGGTGAGGGGGCAGAAAGAAGGGATTATAGAATGGTAAGAGTAGAAAGAGTAGCTAGGTAGTAGTCTATGCGTGGTTTCCTTTACTTCGCCGGGAGGGAACCTTATACCCTTAGCTTCTCCAAAGGGGAAAAACCGAGTCATAATATAAATAGATTTCAGCAACACAACTACGGTAAAAACATACATAAAAATTTGGCTCAACAAAATTGCAGGAGATAAAAATCTATAAAAGGCTTTGTTAAAATGGCCCAGAATTTATTATAAATTAAATAGTTCTAGAAATTTATAACGTGATCACTTTATTTTTTTGCTAACTTACGTATTAAAACACCTACAAGCCATAATTTTGCATTTTGATTTAAATTTATAAATTGTTTAAGTAGAATTTGACATTCGCGTTGTGTATAACACTAATTTTAGGGAAAAATAAATGTCACCAGTAAACGCTATCTTCTTGATTGCCTGGGTTTTTAATTTCGAAATTATCAACCAATAATTTATATAAACTTATTATAAACGAACGAAATTTCACTGGCCTTGTTAAATGCATAGAAACATGAGAAGACAAATTAAAATTGTGCAGTTATGATGTTTTAAAAAATCAGAACACACAATTTTTAAATCCCGCCTTTTCAAAAGAAAATTTACAAATATCTGTCAACTGTATGCGCAAAAAATTGGAATTATTATTTAAAAAAAATAATAAATAATGGAAAACTAAGCTTTAAATTTTGATATTAACCAGTTTTAGTTAGAAATTTTATTTTTGTTGTTGATTAATTTATTTATTACTGCGTTTCATCGAGGTCAGCTAGAGCAAGGCTATATGCATAATCAGCTAAAGGTTTAACTAGCCTTGAAAAATGCTCTAAGAAAAGAGCAGGAAAAAGGGGCGATTTTTCCCCGGGCGTATGTTTAGACAGAAAAGATGTTGACTAGTCTGAGATGGACATTATGTGGACTATAGAAAATTTGCATTTGGTTTGGGCAGCTGCTCACTAAATAAAAATTTGTACCATATGATAATGATTTGTTTATACATTGATCTAATTACACAGCACTGTTGCATTTTTTTTAGTTTGATGAAATGTCGCCCCGTGGCGCTCCCGCGCCACCCATGATATACATATGTATTTTTGTATTTTACATGTCCTTCTGTTAACTAAAAATATATTGCACACTTTGATACTGATAATTTGCTAATTGAATGTGCATAAGTGTATAAATATATGTATTTGTATGTATATTTAGAAATTCATTTAAACAATTTGTTTAGTTTTAAGGTGAACGTGATTTCAACAGATTTATAAAAATTCCCCGAAATTGATTTCCAGCGTAAGCACCGCTATTATAACGTTAAAATTAATGAGTCATTCGGATACGAAGGATATTTAAAAGTAAAGTCGCCTCACACAAAGCATTTAACTCACCTGGCGTTGATGTGATACAACGCCAAACGTATTGCGAATTTTAACTTCGCGGATCTTTATGGATTAATATATGAAACTAATTTTTTTGGTTTTGAATAATCGGCCAATGATATAACATGGAAGTAAACAAAAATGAACCAACCATTTTTAATATTCAAGGATAAATACCAATTTTAAGGATGTTTAAAGAAATTAATCATTTTATACCGAAAAAAAATTCAAAAAAGAAAAAAAAGAAATTAAAAAAAAACTATTTCAGCGATACTTACAGCCGCCTTAAACTTGATTACACACACCTATTGTAATTTAAATTTAAACTTTTCATGCTCAAGAAATAGAGTATATCTGTTGGCTTGATATAATTTTTGTCGAAGAAAATGTTTAAAACTTACCGGTATGTTATCTTATGAAAAATATAGTTACATGACTGAAATTCGGCACATATATGACAGGCAAATAAAAACACAAAGTAAAATGTCAATGAATCATTTAATTTTACATCATTATTCATTTAAAACATAAAACTCAGTGCTTCCTAATTAAAGCTTTAATTAACTCTCTGATTACCTATGTTTCCTTTTAATTTGTGGATATTGGATTTAGCCATTAATTGCAAATGTGATTAATTTCCTGATTAAATTGACATTTTTTCTTGTTACGCCTACGATTATAACAACCAAATAAGGAAACTTACTTATTACTAATTCAATAGATAAATTTAATAGATAGATCAACTGATAATTAAAAATAAAGAAAGAAAGAAAATTTATATTCTACATGAAAAGTCAATATGTATTCTAGTTTGCTTTTATTACTTTAAATGAGGGGTTAAGAATTGTAAAATTAAGATTCCCTCCTGCTTCTTTATATATGTATCAAAAATACTACCTGCACCCTATTTATCGAAGTGATTTTCAGAAGAGGACGACATGTTTACCACAATTAAGTACCGGGAAAACCTTAAATACCATATCTGAGTCCAACCTTATTTGAGGTCGGATTTGCCACAATTGAGTAGAAGAGTTTATTCCTGCCACATTATGAATCCTGGCAGAAAGAGTGTTTGCAGAACAATTTGAAATGGACCTGCCTCATTTGAGTCCTGGCAGAATATGCATTTATAGGGCAAACAAAAGTTGAACACAAGTATGTGTCGATTTTTGCGTGTGGCTACTTTTTACCAGTAGCTTTTTATCTACATTTTACGTAGTGAATAAAGTGTACATGTATGCATTTAGCAATAACATTTTGCCAGTACAAATTATGGTACTAGTATTAACAGTCACAAAAATCCGTTTAAAAATTCAACGGAAGAAACAATGATTAAAAACGAGTTACTAGATCAATATGGACCCTGTAGATGTAAATTTTTAGTTTTAAAAAGTGATTACACGCCTATTTAAAGTAATAATTATGGTTTAAAAGCTAAAAAAACTATTATTTTTTAAAGAAACTTTATCTATGCTGCTATATAAATTTTCTATTGAGCAATAAATTCACAAAAGGCCTGTTCACAATTACGCACGATGCACAATGCACGATGCACAATGCATTAGGGCTGGTTCATACTTATGCAAAAACGTCCTTTGGACAAAGTCCAAAGGACGTTTTTACATACGTTTATACACTGTGTTTGTCCTTTGGACGTTGTCCAAAGGACGTTTTTACATAAGTATGAACCAGCCTTTAAAGTACCTGTTCACACTTACGCACAATGCATAATGCATCAAAACTAGTGTTGTAAAAAGTTACTTTTACTTTTACTTAAAGTAATAAAAATAATGGATTTTGGATTACTTTTACTTTTAATTTTACTCGACTTTTGAAATTTCAATTACTTTTACTTTTACTCTTACTCGACTTTTGAAACTTCAAATACTTTTACTTTTACTCTTACTCGGATTTTGTACTGCAAATACTTTAATTAATTTAGGTAAAATTTAAGTAATTTCAATGGGTAGATTCCCTATGGGCTTGTCAAAAAAGTGAATGGCAGAAAATATGTTTTTAAGCTGCTAACACGCTAAAACCATTCATTTTAACTAAAAAACTTATAAAAATAATAATTTATAGTGGGGGTGTTCTCTCTTTTCCTGGTTGGGGCGGGGTTCGAGGGGTTGCTGCTTGTTGACTTGGAAAAAGAGAAGCACAATATAGTTCCAAAATCCCTCTTTTTTATTTTTTTTTAATAGAATTATGTTTTATATTTTGTTAAACACAAAAATACCGTTTAAATTTTATGTATAATAAAATGTGAAGTCGTTTGTTCAAAAATATTTATTATTTGGTTGTTTTTTAAGCAGAAGAGTTCTCGACGTACGTACTTTGCGAAAAAAATGCGCACAAATTTTCGAAGCGCGCTGCTACTCGCACAAAACTTGGAACGCCCTTCCAAGTCCGATAATGTATTGTGCATCTTGCATTGTGCGTAAGTGTGAACACCTATTTCAGAGTTTTAATGCATTTGTGCATTGTGTATCGTGCATTGTGCATAAGTGTGAACGGGCCTTTATGTTTTCTTTGGATTCCAAAGTGTTTGGCGCTTCTAAAACGTGCTTTACTTTTTTTCTAATGTCTTCCGATTTTGCAAAAGAACCGTTTGAAATCAGCATTTTTTAAGAACGCACTATTAAATAAAAATATATCATAATACAATCCAAAGTTAAACCCAACGTGGCTGCAACAGTTTGTCGTTGGATTAAAAAAAGCCCCCATTAAATAACCACTCAAATCACGAGAATCTGACGTCACTTTATCAAACAAATACTCCGTATTAAATCAAATCTAATTGGCTGATAAAGTGGCGTCAGATTCTCGTGATTTGAATAGTTACTTAATGGGGGGGAAACATTTTTGGGGGGGGAAACATTTTTTTATTCCAAAGAACAACTGTTGCAGCCATGTTGCGTTTACCTTTAGTTTATTTTTTAGGTTTTTTAGGCTCAGAAAAATAAGCTTTAAAAGTCCAAAAAATTATTGTCCATATTTCTGACAGTCCGCGATAATTTTAATTAAATTCTAATTAAACTTTTTCCAGAATAAGTATATTATATGTCCAATTTGCCGGTTTTGTAACATTCTTTTTAAATTTTGTAACATTCTTTTTAAATTTTCCGTGGCGAGCTACTGATTAAACTTCAAAAATGCTGGTACGTCAGATTACATCGAAATTAACGTAAAAACTAGTGTGTTTGTGACTTTTTTTAAATTAATTATTTGTTATTATTAAGGCTATTTATTAATTATTATTATTATTAATTATTTGTTATTATTAAGGCTTTAAAAAAAGTTTAGAGAAACCTATAAAATTTTTATAGGGTTATTTTTATAAAAATTATATAAATGCCAGAATAAACTGCAATATACCCTAACAAAATTAAATAATATGATATTATGTTGCATATATATTAGTAAAGTTAATACCTTTTCCTTATTTGTTTCCTGCGTTGGGGTGGGGGGTTTGGGGGTTTTGGTTTGGTTGTGTTGTTTTTTTGGTTTTTTTGTGTGTGTGTGTTTTTTGTTTGGTTTTTTTTTTTTGTTTTTTTTTTTTTTTTTTTTTTTTTTTTTTTTTTTTTTTTTTTTTTTTTTTTTTTTTTTTTTTTTTTTTTTTTTTTTTTTTTTTTTTTTTTTTTTTTTTTTTTTCTTTTTCTTTTTTTTTTTCTCTTTCTATTTCTTTTTTTTTTTTTTTTTTTTTTTTATTTTTCTTTTTTTTTTCTCTTCCTTTCTTTGTTCTTTCTTCTTTCGGTGCTTTTTGTTTGTTTTTTTTTTTTGTTTTTTTTCTTTTTTCTCTTTTTTTTTTTTGTTTTCTGTGTTGTTCTTTTCTTTTTTTTTCTTTTCTGTTTTCCTCTTCTTCTCCTTGTTGCTTTTTTGGGCGTTTTTCCTGTTTGGCCGCTGTTGTTCGTGCGTGTGGTGCTGGTTTCGTCTGTCTGGGTTCTGTTGCGCTCTCGCTCGTGTCTCTCCCTGGGTGTTTGGTGCCTTTGTCGGCTGTGGTTCGCTTCTGGTTGGTTCGTCTGCGGCTCCCTGGGCGGCCGTGGTTTTTGGGTTCTGTTTCGTCCGTAGCTTGCCTGGTCTCGGTTTATCTTGTTGCATACTTAGCGAGTCCCATATGATATCCTTCCCGCCTTATTAAATCTTTTTTGACAGAAATAACTTTAAAAGTAATTGCTAATGGCTCCAAGTCTTCAATTTATCAGGTGTGTAGTTCAGTTCCTCAAGGGTCTGTTTTAGGTCCATTTTTATTTCTAATTTATGTTAACGACTTAGTAGAAGAAATTCATCACTCCAATATCAAATTGTTTGCAGACGACGCCAAAGTTTACATAAATTTTTCCTTAACAAATCAAGTAGAAAAAAATCGACAATTGCAAGCTGATTTAGAAAGAATTTCAAGATGGTCTACGAATTGGCAATTAACTTTGGCTGATCACAAATGTGAAGTTCTTCATATAGAAACTAAAAATCGACAAAACAAATTTGACTATAGGATAGAAAAATATAAGCTTAAAAAAACCAATCTTGTTAAAGATTTGTGAGTTTATATGACAGAAAATTTAAAGTTTGGAGATTATGTAAAATTATTGTTAAAAAACTTTTAGAATAACAGCTTTTATATTTAGAACTTTTAATTCTGATTCCATAAAAAACTTTCTAAGGGCATATACTTCCTACTGTATGTAAGACCTGTAATTGAATACGCAAGCGTAATTTGGAATCCGTACCAAAAAGAGGACATTAATTTAATAGAAAGAGTGCAAAGAAAGTTTACAAGGCTTTTATTTAGGAAATGTCGTTTGCAATATGCCAGCTATGAAGACAAAATAAATTTTTTAAACTTAGATAAATTACAACATCGGCGCGATATCTATGACCTTTCAGAATGTTATAAAATCATACATCACAAAACTAGTATTCATCCTAATCATCTTTTTGCGTTTATTTACAATCAAACCCAGGGGCATTCTTTTAAACTAAAAGTACAAAAAAGTAGAATAAATGCAAGAAAATTTTTCTTTTTTTAATAGAATTGTGTCAAAATGAAATGCATTATCGCAAGAGCAAATAACAGCTAACTCACTTGCTGCGTTTAAAAAATCGTTAAAATAATGACTCATGTTAGGGCTATAATAAAGAGCCTTTGATCCATTTTCTATTTAAACCGTGTTTTCAGGTTGATGTGGCGAACTTAATCGGTTCCCATGTTGTTGTCAAATTTTGTATTGGTTTCTTTAGAATAAACTTTCTCTTTGTCTTTGTCTCTTGATATACCCTGCTATCCTAGCTTTCATTCCGCCTACGTTTTTTGCCGCGCTGTTCACCTACAGCTCCTTCCTCTGCGGCTTTCTGTGTGACATCACGCTGGGCCTCGACCGCTGTGCCGTCCTCGTTTACCATTGCCTCTGCTGTTGGAAAGGTCGTTTCCGGCGGTGCTGATTTGGACCGGCCGTCGTCAGCTTTAACTCCATGCAGGTGAATAGCCGGTCCTTGACGAGCAGATTTGAAGATGTCAATCGGCGAAACTAGAACGATAGACGTCCATGCCACGCTGCTACTGGCTTCGCTGGTATTCATGATAGTAAGAGAAAAAAATTTTATTATAATATTAATCGTAGGAAAATACAGTTGTATAGTCGTTAAATATAGGAAATCCAGTGATTGAAAAACATTTCTTGAAACTTCTGCTTTTATACAAAATTTAGCCGTACATAAAAGGGTTTTGCCGAGAAAAAAAACCGATTTGATCAAAATCGAACTATATACATGTAATAACATGTGCAAAAATGTTCAAAACCACATATTATAATATATTGTGATTTCAAAGCCTATTATATTGTAATTGGCATGTAGCCAAATAATACTTTGAGATCATAACAATATTAAATCATGTGCGCTATATATGTATGAGTTAATATTCGAAATGATAACCTAAGAAAATACCGACCCATCTAAATTGTTTTATAAACGCATTTGCCAGGACTCAAATAAGACAGAAGGACCGTTTGTAAATCGAACTTAAAACAGATTTTCTACTAAAAACAGAAGAATAAAACTCAACGGCACTGTAGAAGCGACAGAGCGGTCGCGACAGCCGCCGCGCAGAATAATTATAAAAAAAAATTAGAAAAAACAATGGACCTACCTAGCATAACGAAAATTGGGTCGGCGGTACCACCACGAAACAAAGTTCCTCTCAAATTAAGTCCATTTTTTTGTATTATTTTTTAAACTGGAAATACTATATACAAATGAAACATCTACTTGATAAATTTTAGTGGTCTTTTTATATTTAATTAAGCATCACAAAATGTTTTTTTGGGTCGGTGTGTGAATAGATCTTCCCATTAAGACTCCCCCGGAAGATTATCTGGTTAGCACAGACTCCCTAGAATATTTATCCCCCTGTGTTAAAGCATACCGCAAAAATTTGCATAAAATTCTTAACAGAGAGGGAAGATTATTGTGTTCACTCTGGAAAAAACTTCCCCCTTGTTATAAAATATGTAACAATTATTTTCATACTAAAAACACCATCCTTTTTTTTGTTTTTTGCGTTATTTAGGTTTTTCTTCTTTTAATAAAAAAATTCATAGAAAATACTGAGGTTTAGATTAAAAAATTTGTAATAAAATAAAAAAATAAATTTTATTTTAATCACACATTTGAGATGTCTGAAATATTTAAAAAAAACCTGCTTTTTTTAAATTAACACCTTTTGATTGTTTTATTTAAAATTAGGATTTAGAACATATAAAGCTAAAATGTGAAACCTAAGCAAACCTAAGCAGAAAACTTAAATTTAAAATATTAACCTGTTGAAAATATTAAGTAACAAATTATGAAAAAAGTTAGAACTCGTAGGAAAGTTTGGGGGCTAGAAAAATACATTCTGCATATCTTTCGAAAAATATCACTTTCTGATTAAAGACAAAAAAACCTTTTTCCTAAAACTAGAAGAAAACTAAAATCAAACGAAACAACAAAAAAATAACTTTAAACCTGTTTAATGTTGAATTAACTTGTTGAACATGAAAGATTTTGTTTTTGTATTGACTTTTAAATAAAAAAAACTAAACACTTATGGATACTCATAATCTAATTTTTATTTCTTCTTTATTTTAAATTTTGTCTATATATTCTGTTTTAAAAGAAGCAAAAACTGAAAGGTAAATAATGAATTAAATACTGATCGAAAAGAAATTAAAACTGGTGTATTTTTTCATGTCTTTTTTGTATTATACTTTGTCTTAAAAATTGATAAACTTAAAAAAACCTTTTAACAATATTAATTTTCTTTAAAAAATATTCAATTTTATTTAATTATGGATATTCTTCTTACATACTCAAACAAAAATGAACTAAAACGAATTTTTTAATATAAAACCAACTAAATAATACTTAATTATTAAAGTCAATGCTCAAATTTTTTTCAATTAATAATAATTAAAGATAAAGTTTATTTATATAAAAATACAAAAAACAAATTATTTTTTTCTAAATGTAACATTTTAACCTTCTGTGTTAAAAATTATGTTTTTAAAATTTGCCCTAACAAATTCTCGCGTATCATTTTAAAATTTATGCAAATTTTAGGGAAGATCTATGGTGTTTGAACCAGAATAGGTATCGGGGGAAAGGATATAGGGGGGAAAATTATTCTGGCGTAAATAAATAGAATACTTGGGGGGAAGATCTATCTAAAGTGTACCAGAATAAATCTTCCGGGGGAAGATCTATTTAGAGCGCACTAGAGATAAATCTCGGGGAAAAGATGGGGGAAGATTATTCTGCGACACCGGCGGACAAAAGAGCCCGGCACAAAAGAGGCCGAAAAAATCGCAGCTGGCACAAGAGCCTGGCACAAAAAGCCCACAAAAAGAGCCTGAGAAAATGCATCATAGCCCAAGCGCTGCGAGCACTAAAGTCCACAAAAGAGTCCTGGCATAAAATCATTTTCACAGCTAATATAAATTACATAACTTAGCGTTCCAGTTTTTTTTATTTGTTTTTTATTTACCAATGTCTTCAGTTTTTTATTTGTTTTTTTAATTAGCCTTTTAAGAAGTAGTGTGAAGAATTACGGTGAAAAAATTTAATGTTTTTAAGTATTTTTATTTAGTTTAATGCGCTCAAAGTTTTGTAAAGTATTTAAAAAATAAGAAAAAATGTGTTGGGTTTGTGTGTGTGGTGTGTGTATGTGTGTGTTTGGGTATAAATTATATAATACTGAATTAGTGTTTTTTGTCATAAATGAGTAACAAAATCATGTCTAAAAGTATTTTAGTTGGGATAAAATTTTTTTCATAGTTAAAATATTACAATTTTTTATCAAATAAGTGTTTTGGTCGTAATTGTAAGGACAACCAGATGTGTCCAATTTTGTTTTATAATTCGTTTTAAGTTAAAAAATTAAAAAAAAATATGTTATAAACATTTTTGAAAATATTATAAAAGATTACGACAGAATTCCGAATGTACAGAAAGATTTTGCATGATGATTATATTAATAATGGGAGGTGAAAATAAAAAATGAAAACAACAAATACCTAAAAAGTAGTTATATAATAAATAAAAAACACATAAAAAAGTAAATTTTAATAAAAAAGTAAATTGTAATAAAAAAAAATTGAATATACCATTAAATAAATATTAATTGATGAATCTTTTACTAAAAAAATAACTAACATAATCTATATATTCAAATTCTCTTAATACATTAGAATTTCATTGTAACCTTTATAATTTTTTAAAATCTTGAGTTTCTTCAATACATTAGAATTTCATTGTAACTTTAATAATTTTTTAAACTTTTGTGTAGTTTTTAAAAATTTTACTTAAAGTAAACTACTTTAAGCAGAAAAAATAGGTATACTCTTTAAAGCAGAAAAAATAGGTGATTAAAAAGGAAAAGAACAGAAGGATTCACCCCAATATAGACTCCGGGGCTCCAGCCATCAAGCAGATGAAGACGTTTATGTTTTATTTATTCTATCGCATTTTAGGCTAGAAGAAAGTTGGGAAAACGCCTGTGTTAACATGGCTACAGTATAAGTTTTTACTGCGCCACTTTTTAAAAATTAAATTTTGATTTTTTACGGGCAATTGCCTGCCTTTCCGTGCGCTGAAAAATTTTTTTCGACCTTTGCCCACCTTGCCCTGCAGCGTGGCGCTGAACGTTTCCCGGGAATTTTTGGCCGACTTTTTTGGCCGCCTTTTGCCCCGCGCGCGAAGGAGGTTTTTTCTGATTAACCAAAAAATTTACATATGGGAAACCTTAGTTACGCTTCATATAGCTCTAAATAATGGTCAAAAGTTAACAAAAAATTTTCGAAATTGTTTTAATATAGTTGCTTAATCTCCGGTTTTCGAAAAAATTTTGTAAAAATCATTGGTTTCATAACGAATTTTGTTTCGTGGCGGGACCGCAGACCCAAATTTTTGTAATGCTAGGTAGGTCCATAACGAAAATGCCCATTGTATTTTGAATTAATTTCATTACGCGGCCTGAAGTCGGTAAAAAATACAGCTAGAATAAACATTGAATGTTTTGAATATGGTTTTGATTTAATAAAAATTGAAAATGAGGCGGAAAAAAGGCGGGTAATTTAGAGAAACCCTAAAACTTTTTTAAGGGTATTTTTATAAAAAATTATATAAATGCAAAAATAAAATGCAGTATACCTTAACAAAATAAGTAACACATGATGTTATATTGCGTATATATTAGTAAATTTAATACCTTTTCTTTGTTTGTTTCCTGCGTTAAAACTAAAACAGTAAAAAAACATCCGAGGGTTATTTATAATAAGAACAATCACTATTGCCAAAAAATATGTTTCGCCCCTAATTCTAGTTATATTTTTTGATCCTGCTTTAAGATCATGACAGTTGGGGCTTATCAATAGAATCCGCCATAATACTTAGGAGGCCAATAATAAAAACTGAAATATTTAGCTACGCCAGTTTTAAATTTAAATTAGAAAGTAATGCTTAGCAGCCCGTCACGGTTAAATAAAGTATTCTGTAAGCGTTCATGCCAAATTATAGTTTTTATTATATCTAACACTATACAAATCATGCACATAAGGAATTATATAACTAAATTGTTCTACCGTGCTGTCTTCGCTTTCATTTCGCTTCCTTTTCCTGCCGCGGTTTTCAACAGCAGCCCCGTCTTCTCCTGCCTCCCGGCCTGCCTCCCGTTGATTCTCCTCCGTCGGCACGCTCTCCGTCTCTGCCACGGCCGCCGAAATGCATGCCACCGGTGGAGCCGACCTCGACCGTCCTTCGTCATTCCTGACTCCCTGCAAAAAAACGACTGGTCCCTGACTTGCAGATTGAATAACATCCGCGGGTGAAACCAAAATTGTTGATGTCCGGGTTGCACTGCTACTTCCACCGCTGGTATTCATAGTGAAATGAAATAAGTTTAATTTAGTATAACACGGAAAAATAAACGTAGAGTTGTGTCACTTATACAAAATAAATAGACGATTAAAAAACATTTTTTAGCTTTTACTTTTATACTAAAAATAATCCATACATAAAAGGATTTTGCCGAAAAACACCGATTTGAACCAAGTTTCAACTGTGTATATGTGTTAACACAGGTATAAAGGTTCCGACGTATTGTGATCCCAATATTAACTACAAAGTATTTTGGTATATGGCCAAACGCTACCTTGATGTTATGCTATATTTTTATTGCGTTTGCAATTCATGTTTATATTTATAAGAAATGATCGAAGTGGCATTATAAAATATTATCGACCCATCTCGGGTCATAAGAGCCATCTCATCACGGAATGAAAAGCGTGATCCATCACGGATCTATAGCTAGGGAAAGGAAACCTTTTATATAGCTGTAGCATAATTTTTATGAATTCCTAAAATGTATGTTATATTTGATTTTTATTATTTTTACAAAATTCTAAAAGTTCACGAATATCTTTATGCTTAATAATGCCAAATCCTATAAGCATTGGTCGATATTTATACCAAAAATCCGTGCAAGTTTCAGATAGTTCCTTATCACTATAGCAAAGTGATCTAAATTGTTTGTAAAGTTGCGCAACCTTATTAAAAAATTACTTTTATTAGAACAAATTCTTCCTATACAAATTATTTGTGACAAGAAAACTGTTTTACCGAGATTTTTTGATACATTGCTATATTTATGAACAAACCGAATCACATGGAAGTTAAAACATCGGTCTTATTAAAAACGTCTATTTCAAGATTGCCATTCTCACATTTAAGATCTAAATCGAGGTAATCACATTGATGTAAACTGCTTGATGTTTTAGTTAATGGCAGCGAAACAGGATAGATTTTTTTACAAAGATCTAGGAAAGACGTATAATTTGAACAAAGTACGTCATCTATATATCTACAAGCGGTTGCTGTATTTTTACGAGCTTGAGAATTATTTTTAAGAAATTCAAATTCCATATAAGACAAAACAGAGATCAGCTATATTAAGCGTAACTAAGGTTTTCCCATATGTAAATTTTTTGGTTAATCAGAAAAAAAAATTTGCTGATGCTTAATTAAATATAAAAAGACCACTAAAATTTATCGAGTCAATGTTTATTTCGTGTATATAGTATTTCCATTTTAAAAAATAATACAAAAAAATGGATGAAAATGAAAATGCTTTATTACGGATGAAAAAGAATAGGTAATGCTGATTTAAAAAAATAATAAAAAAAAAAAAAAAAAATATAAGTTAAATTTGGTTTTGCAGTGGTTTTTATACAAAACTTAGGAATACCAATGGGAAATAATTGAAGTGCTCAAATAGTAGCTAGATTATTATATTGTGATATGGAATTTGAATTTCTTAAAAATAATTCTCAAGCTCCATTAAAATACGGCAACACTCTTGTAGTTGTACAATGACGTACTTTTGTTCAATTATACGTTTCTCCTAAATTTTTTGTAAAATATTTATATATTTCGCTGCATTAACTGAAACATCACAGTTTCCATCAATGTGATTACTCATTAATCTTAATGTAGAATGATCTGAAATGAACGTTTTTGAGCCGATGTTTAACTTCAGTGTGATCGTTGTCCATAAATAGCAATGTATCAAAAAAGTATTCAGTAAAAACATTATTGTATGATTTGTATAGGAAAAATTTGTTCTAATAAAAGTAATTTTTAATAAGGTTGCGCAACTTTACAAACAATTTTAATCACTTTGCTCAATTAGGACATGAAACTTGCACAATTTTTGAAAAGATATAGACCAATGCTTACCAACAGTTATAGACATAAAGATATTCGTGAACTTTTTTAGAATTTTTGAAAAATCAAATATAACATACATTTAGGAATTCATAAAATTTATGCTACAGTATGATTTCCCAAAACATGAGAATCATGATGAATCACACTTTTCATTCCGTATAATAGGCACAATATGACCCAAATAGGTGGATAAGACATTATAATCCCCACTTAGAATCATTCTTATAAATATAAACATGGATCTGGATTAAATAAAAATATGGCGTTTCACCATACTATCATTTTAATATTAGCATCACAATAGTCAGAACCCTTACTGTGTGTTAACACATATCACAGTTGAAACTTGGTTCCAAGTATTTCACAAAATCCTTTTATGTATGGATTATTTTTAGTATAAAAGTAAAAGCTAAAAATGTTTTTTAATGGTATTGTATAGTGACACAACTCTATTTATTTTTCCATGATTTATACTGAGTCAAACTTATTCATTTCACCAAAATATACATCAGCATGAAGTAACAGTGCAGAGTTACAAACATCGCATTTAGTTCCACACAGATGGTTATTCAATCTGCAAGAGTCAGGACCACTGGAGGCCAGGAGTCCAGGATGACAGACAGAGGTCAGCATCCACATCACCATTCAGCAGGGCCAGAATTAGGCAGAGACAGAAAAGCCTGCCCAACAGAAGGAGATGCAAACAGGAGGCAGGCATTCAGCCTGGGGCAGAAAGGGAAGCAATTTTGTTATATAATTCCTTATGTGCATGGTATGGTGTAACATAGATATAATAAAAACTATAATTTCTGGCATAAACTTTTTACAGATATTTTTATTAACAGCTGTAACATACTTTCTGAGTTAAATTTAAAAGTTTGGCATTGCTAAATATTTCAGTTTTTGGCCTCCCTATATGGCGGGATCTAAGTTGATAGGCCCCGTGTTCATGAAATCTTTAAAGCAGATCAATATTAGGCTAGAATTA
>JASAMX010010837.1:0-20406 GCA_030248175.1 Microlaimidae sp. YZB2_3 | reverse complement strand
CCAAAAATTAGCATGGAAAAGTTGTTTTTTACCTATTTTAACCCGAAAATTTGAAAAATATGACATTTTGAAAATTTTTAATTTTTTTTCTTCAAAACGAGTTGACCTATGCTGTGTTTGGAATATCGGTATTTTTGACCCTTTAGAATATCGGTATTTTTGACCCTTTAGAGCTACATGAATGAAAATTAACATCTTAAACAATTAAGACTTGTTCTTTCACGTGGTAACCTTGGTTTTTAAACTAGTCTCACCAATTTTTATAATAGGGTGTTTCTTTTTTTGGAAAAACGCTGTGAACAAATTTGAATGCTTTTTCAAAAAAAAACACCATGAAAATCACTTAAAATTCAATAAAAACGTCTAAGTGTGTTTTAACTTCAAAAACATATAAAAAACGGCATTTAAAAGAAATTACTTGTCATATGGGGCATTTTACAAAAATATAAAATTTATTATTAAGACAAAAAAGTAAAACAACAAAAAAATTTAAGAATTTAAAAAAATATTTCATCGCTGTTTCTTCAATGTTTGTGCGGTTTTGTTAAAAATAATTCCGAAAAAAAAGAGCCTCAGCCAAGAAAATGTTATGTTCTTGTATTAAAATTTCAAAATTCATGTTTTTTTGCTCACTAATATATGTCAAAAGATTAAAATTTTCATAAAATCATTAAACTATTAAAAATATTTTTGCAAACTGCTTTTTTGGGGTAAAAAAAATGCGTAGATTTAATAAAAATAGTTTTAGTAGCTCTAAAATTGACAAAAAATTACATTTATGAACAAAAAAGTGAAAATGATATTTTTCAAACTTTTTTTCTCTCTGTGTAAAATTTTAATACACCTAAATTATTGCAAAAATAACTTTTCTGAGGTAAAAAATTGTGTATATTTCACTAAAACTTAAATTTTTACTCTAAAAATACAGAAAAAGGTCTAAAATTTCACTAAAATTTTTTTCTTCAAATTTTGAGAAAAAAAAACAATTTTTTTAAAAACTTACTTTTTTATGTGTTAATCAAAAAACCATGAAATTTAAAGTAGTTATATAGGTAGAAAAACGTTTGGAAAGCTTCAAAATGTTGTTTTTATTCAAATAGCTTAAAAATTAAGTGTTTTAGAGCCGATTTTCGAAGTGTTTTTTTTTAGGAAAAAGTGTTTGTTTGTTTTGGAAAAAGTGACCAAAAAAACACCCTTTTTTCAAATTTTCTCATTTAATAGGATATATTTATGAAAAATGTGGTTATAAGAAGCTGAAAAAGCGCCCTAGAAAACCTATAGACCTATTTTGAATAAGCTAAAGGCTTTAATAAATTTTTTTGAGGAAGGGGGGGTGCCAAAAAGTGTGTTTTTTTGTTTACTTACCAATACCTCAAATACCCCATTTTAGCGTTTTTAGTACTGGGACCCCCCAAATTTTGGGGGGAGGGAGCGGAAGGGTGTCCGGGGTACCCCAAATTTTAAGGGGGTGTCGGCTATAATCGGGAACCTATGGGTGTCGTCGGCTATATTTGGGATTTTTGGGGAGTATAAACCCCCTGCCAACCTATGGCTGGGCCTCCCTCCCCCGTATTGCCCCCCTGCCAAAAAATGAAAAAGTACCCAAAATTTTGGGCGCAATTTTTTTTACGTGTTATGTTATGACGCCATCATCGCGAAATTTTTTGCAGTTTTTAGCCTATTTCAATGCATTTTAGGCGATATAAACTTAAATTTCGCTTTTTTTTGTTTTTCTTCTTTTTTCACTCTTTTTTCTCTTTTTTTCTCCTCCTTTTTTTCTCCTCTGCTTGCCATTTGTGAAAAATTGCCCGAAGTGCCCCCCCCATTTTGGAATTTTCCCCCAATAAAACCCAGGGGAGGGTTTCCTTTTTTCTCTTTTTTTCTCTTTCTCCCCTAATCTCCCCCCCGGTCTTATTGCTTTTAGACCCGTTTAAAAAAATGTTTCTCCCGTGTCTCCCCTCCCCTTATTTTGGAATTGCTCCCCCTAATAAAACCTCAGTGCACAGGTCTGCCAGTATAATGATTTCAGACAGGTGTTTTTGGTCGGGTCCGCTAGGGGGGTCCACCCCCGGGTGGAAGGCCAAAATTTTTCAGGGTGGGTCCAGGGGGGTCCGGACCCCCCTGGCTTTTAAGGGGGGGTCGACCTCGGGTGCAAGATTTCAAATTTAGGTGGGGGGGGGTCAGGGGAGTCCAATTTTTTAACAAAATTTTTTTAACTCAATAATTTAAGTGTTTTTAGGTGTCTAATTTTAATATTGAATTTTATGTACTAAAACCACCTATTTAGGCCTAAAAAGTGTATTTAAACACTGTTTTTAACTAAAAAAAACGTGTTTTTTACAGTAAATAAAAAAATATACTTCCAGAATGGGCAAGAGGGAAGTAAAGGAGGGGGGTCAGCCTCGCTAGGGGGGGTCAGGCTGGACCGCCGCTCTCGAGCTTTGGGGGGAGGGGGGTCCAAAATTTTGGCTCTAGGGGGGTGGACCCCTCTGTCCCTCCAAAAACACCTGATTTCAGAAGTAGGTCATTGTCATTATAATAGATATAAGTTAGCTTGGCAGTTTGGCACTCCTTTTTGTTCAGAAAGGAGTTGACACATTTTTCGGTATTGTGCTATTAGTATTTATTTTTCCTTTTTCACAGCTGGTAAAACAACATGACCAAAGTGGCAAAAAGAAAAAGGTGTGTGGTAAAATTGAGCTGATGCAGTTTCAAAAGCATATCATGCATACATTTGTGGACCATATTCAAGCAGGGTTGGTTGGTTGATTAATATCATCTCTAGTTGTTTGTTGTGTTTGTTTTGTTCACGTTTGTCTTGTTTTTATTTTTAAATTTGCAATTAAATATGCATAAACATAAAAAAAATCTTTGATAACAGCGATTTTATTTAATCAAAGGTTTAGTAAAATTGTTATTTTGACTGATCATACTGACGGTGACTGGGGTTTTCAAAGATATTAACGTTTTTAAAACTTATTTCATATTTTATTGTCAAAGAAAATAATTGTTAAAATTAAAGAAACAACATAAAGAGAATGTCTTTGAATTGTTGTTTTTAGTTTTTAACTCATTTTAATTTATACAATTATGCAAATTTACCAACAACTACCTTTCCGAAGCCAACTAATCCTTTTTTAAAAAAAAAATAACCACCAATTTGGGTAGAAGGAAGATTTAATTAACAATATAGGAATTCAGACTTGTGCACTGCTTCCCCTCCCCCGGGGGGGGGGGGGCAATTCCAAAACGGAGGTGGGAGCAACTTTTTTAAACGGGTGGGCGGCAAGCAGGGGAAAAAGAAAAAAAAGGAGAAAAAAAGAAGGAAAAAAGGAGAAAAAAGCAAAAATAAGGTAAAAATAGATCTAAAATGGCTTAAAATGCATTGAAATAGGCTAAAAACTGAAGAAAAAAATTCGCGATGATGGCGTCATCATAGTTCAAAAATGGCGTCATACTTTTTGGGTACTTTTTCATTTTTAGGCGGGGGGGGGGCAATAAAACGGGAGGAGGCAAATCCTCCAATTAACCAGGGGGCATTTCCAGACTGTGCAAAGGTCTGGGAATTTCTTGAAAAACAATTTGTGGTAACGGTCGTTATGCTCGTTTTTTAAAGTGTTTATTCAAATTACCTATATTAATTGAGTTTCTGTAAATAGAAAAATTCACTTAAAATCTCAAAGTATTTATACATAAAATCGATTTGACAAATTTGTGAAACACACTTTTTTCTTTTTCAGTTGTGTTATGTTGTCAGGCTTTTATTTTTTTATTAATTTCTTTTTTTTAATTTTAATTATATAATAGAGCTTATTTTAAAAATAGAAAGGCGTAAATGTAATTTCTTGCATGTTAGGTCATTTAAAAAAATATTTTATTGAAAACTTTTCCTTTTTTGTTAAAATTTAATTGTGTTAACTAAAATAAAAATAACCCGATTCAATGCAACTAAATGTAAAATTAAAAAGGTGAAGTTATTTTTAGTTTTGGAGAATTGGTAAAAATCATTTTAAAGACGTTTTTTTCGATTTTCCGAAATTAGGAGGGACAGGGGGAAGGGGTTTAAGTAACTGCAACCCTTTAAAGCTCGTTCCCATTACTCTAAAATAAGGAGTTTGGCTCCTTTTTTCAATTAGGGATAATTGGCCAACCGTAATCCGCCGTGCATAATTTGTGGGGAGAAAGAGGAAGTGGAAGGGGGCCCTGGATTTTTTACTAAGGGACCCTAAAACTTTGAGACTAGGTAGGTGAACCTAGCGGCGACGCTAGGTTTTTATTATGCAAATTAACGTCGCTGAATTGCAATATAAAGCTTAAAAATTGAGTCTGGGCTCCAAAATTTATGATTGAATAGGTTTGTTCTTTAATCTCTTTTAATTACTACTAAAACTACTACTACTACCATACATGAGCATGGACCGGCAAGCTAGGGACTAGCTACCCTGGGTAAATGGCCCTTTGAAAGCTAGAAGAAGGGTGGGTCTGTACCCTCCTAGCTTTTTAGAGGGTTGACCCGGGGCATAGGTGGGCAGGGAGGGTTATACCCCCCAAAAATTCCGATTATAGCCGACACCCCTCCCCCTTCTAAAATTTGGGGGTACCCCGGACACCCTCCCAAAATTTGGGGGGTTCCAGTACTAAAAACGCTAAAAATGTGGGTATTTGAGGTACACCCATAAAAAATTTTTGGGACGCTCCCACCTTAAATTTCGGGGGTCGGGTATACCCCTCCCCCTAAAATCCGGGAGGCTGCCCACCTATGACCCGGAGTAGACCAGTTTAAATTCCAGAATGGGGTCAGAGCCAGAGGGGGTCCGGTTTCCAAACAAAGTCACATTAAATCATTTATTTAAGTTTTTTAGCTCTAATATAGAATTTTATATAGGAAACAAGGCTATTTATGTACAAAAAGAGCACAAAAGTAAATTACAAAACCGTGTTTGTGAGTTAATTTTGACCTAACTTCATACCAAAATTTGGCTCGGAAGAGGGGTGAGGAGGGGAGGGGGTCTGTCTATTTCGAATTCCAGACGTGGGGTAGGGTGTCAAAATTTAAAAATTTTGGGGGGAGGAAGGCTCCCTAAATTTTTTCTAGGGGGAAGTCCGAAATTTCGAGGCTAGAGAGGTAGATCCGACCCTACCCGGCTCTAAGTTCATGCATAGTCTACTAAAGTTAATTACAGCCTATTTTTTAATATTGTGAAAGTTCTGTATCCTTAAATTTTCTAAATATAGCAATGAGAGAATTATGTTGTAGTTATAATCATGTGCAAAAAGTGCCCATGACTTAAAAGCTTGAAACTGAAAGGAAACTTTAAAAAGGAATATACGCCGTTTTTACGGCAGAATGAGCCACAGTGCATGTAAAATTTATGCGACTGTGACTTATTTCAAATTCCAAAAATCACCTTATAAACTAGAAAAAGTCATAGTTAGTTGCGTGTAGTTTATAATAAAGAAATGACTGTGGTGTAGCTCATTCTGCTGTAGTGATGACGTATAACAATTTTTAAGAAAATAGCTATACAATATTAAATTAGTATAGTCATAAACTCAAAAATACGTAATGCAAAATTAATAGCATACCTTTCATACTCGCACTGATATTGTGACCTGATATCAAATCACAAATAGATTAGAATTTAATTACTCGCAATTTGTTTTAATAACACTTTTTTTTTCCATTTTTCTAAAGGTTTGCACTCCAAAAAAAACCTAACTTTTTCGTAAATTTTAAAAACATTTTTATAGTTAATCAACCCAGAAAAAAAGCAGAAAAAATCAAGCTACCGAAATTCGGGTTCAATTTCTCTGATGCAGTTTCAAAAACGTAAAATCAACTCTTTTTTGGATTTTGTTAATGAAGGGTAAGAACTAATTTTTATATAAGAAAATAAGCTAAGTTAAATTTAATTTATACAACAATGTGTTTGAATTGAATCTTTTTTTTAAGTTATGTCTTTTAACTCTTTCTTGTCGGTTTGCTTAATCAGGTCAACTATTTTGGCATTTTGCATCAAGTTTTTACGTTACAATATTTATATTTAGAGCTCTGTTTATTCATAATTATATTATATTATTGTATTGTAAATTCAGTGCAGATTGTTAATTCATTACAGTTTATAATAATATACTAACAAACAAACAGAAAAAAAACTATTAGTTTTTTTGGAAATTGTGTTTTAACATAAGCAGAGCCTACAAAACGAAGTCATATTATTTAAATTTTTATATTAGAAACTTTATGAATATTCAACTTTTATGTTGTTTTTTAAGCTTTGAGTTTCTTTCAACTTAGGAGTTTGTAATTTGTTTGTTTTTCTATAATCCTTTTTCATTTCATTTAAGTCAATCAATTAATACGCCTTGGTGAAAAACGGAGGGTCCATGTCCACTCCCTTAGCCTAGCCTTGAAACTTTTGACCAATCCTTCTCAAATTTTCCAATTTTTTCACCTTGACCCGTTTTTTGAAGTTTAAAACTAACCCCTTTTCCCTTCTTTTCTACAGAAAATGAAAAGTAATATTGTTTTTTTTTAAGTTTCTACCAAAACGTAAATTTTTAATTCAAATCAATACTTATGTTTACACATTTTTTATACCTTAATAGCTTAATTCAATTATATACCTCACCTACTATCCTTTTTTATTAACGCTTTAGTTCAGGAGATATCGTCGTTGCTACGGCAAAATAAGCCACAGTTGTTATAAAATATATGCGACTGTGACTCATTTTAAATTTAAAACGACGTTTTTAAGTACAGAATAGCTGGAACCAGACCCTATTGCATGCTTACTAACTAGTCAGACCTGTGCACGGTCTGGAAATGCCCCCCCCCGTTTTATTGGAGGATTTGCCCCCCCCCCCGTTTTATTGCCCCCTGCCAAAAAATGAAAAAGTACCCTAAAATTATGGCGACATTTTTGACCTATGATGACGCCATCATCGCAATTTTTTGCAGTTTTTAGCCTATTTCAATGTATTTTAAGCCATTTCAGACCTATTTTTACCTTATTTTCGCTTTTTTGTCCCTTTTTTCCCTTTTCCCTTCTTTTTTCTCTTTTTTCTCCTTTTTTTCTCTTTTTTTCTTTCTCCCCTGCTTGCCCCCCCGTTTTGGCCCCCCGTTTCAAAAAAGTTGCCCCCCGTGCCCCCCTCCGTTTAAACCCGGGGGGGGCAGTGCACAGGTCTGAACTAGTTGTTATCCTTAAATAATACTACTTTTAGCAAAAATATTATTTGCAAAGGGTTCTGTTCTACAAAAGTAAGTCGAAGTCCACAAAGGAAGTACAGATAGGCTGGAACCAATCAACAATCAGATGAATACTTTAGTAGTTACATTATTTGAAATAATCATAACATACCTTTTTCTCAAAGGTCAAGGTCGTCATTAATTATACTATGCTGCACTGGCCCCTATTAGTAGTGAGTGCTAATATTGTGCAAGATGATATGAACAGCAATTTCCATTTTATATGGGAAGATTGGGATATCCCTACAAACAAACAAACAAGTCACATTCACGTGTATTTTATAATTACTGTGGCTCATTTTGCCCATCGATGTTTATGTTTTTTTTGGGGGGGGGCAGAGGGGTCCACCCCCCTAGAGCCAAAATTTTAGACCCCCCTGAAAAAATCTAGGGGGCCCCGCTCCTCCTCCCCCAAAGCTCGAGAGCGGTCTGGCCTGACCCCCCATGGGCGTAGCCAGGATTTCGGAAAGGGGGGGTCCAACCCTGAACAAAATTTCCGAAAGGTGGGGGTCCATCGGGGTCCAAATTCTAAACGTTATAAAAGAGCTAAAAAATTTTCCGCGCTTCGCGCGGAGTGTTTATTGCTTTCTTTATGTCACATACTTCATTATTTTCCTATTATTCAATAAAAATAAGTCCATAAAACAAGGAAAAAATTTTTTTCCAACAATTTGATATCTTAAAATTTTCGATTTCAAAAACATTAAAAGCCTAAAAGTAAAAACCTAACAACATAAAAATGAGTACATTGAATTACAGCTAAGCAATGCAAAGTGCGAGAAAATAGTTTAAATATTACTTCTCCTAACCTTTCAATTTTTAACACCACTATATAACAATCTAAAGGGGGGTCTAGCGTGGTGGTATTAAGATTACAAAACAAAGTAACACAAATTTGGAAGTGGAAAGTATAAAATCAATCGAGCGCTGAGCGGAGCGAAGCGCGAGAAAATTTTTAAAAAATAGCCGTTCTAAACCCCCAAATTTTTATACTTGGCGACCCAAAAGGGGGGGGGTCCAGCCCATAGGTGTCCGACCCCTGACGGCTAGGGGGGGGGTTTGACCCCGGGGTCAGCCCATTTTTTACCATTTTGTAGGCCCAGGAGGGGGGGGGGGTCAGCCTGGACCAAATTTTCGAAAAATTTTGACCCCGGGGTAGCCTGGACTGAAGGGTCCTTAGGGGGAAAGGGAAGCCTGGACTGGGGTACTTAGGGGGGGGGGGGGAATAGCCTGGAACTGCCAAAAAAACTTTTGGAAACTGTTAAAAACGTTAACATATTATAAGAGGTACCTTTTTGTTGATTTTTTTTTGCTTCCGGTAAAAGTTTGACCAACTTTCTTCTATTTTCCGGTTACATAATAAATAATAATAATCATTGTATTTTGTTTTCATTTCATTATTTTGCATGCGGCAACTTGCCGGGCAAGTGTTTAACGAACGGCGGCAGCGCAAAAAACGGACCGGTCGTTTAAAAAAACGGACCGTTTGTTTTTAAAAAACGGTTCGTTTTTAAAACGAACATCTGAATTTTATTTTTTTTATTTTTAATGTAACGTACCAACCAGTTTGTAAAAAACCTAAGGTTTATTATAAATTATAAAAATTTGTATAGAACACTAAAATTATTGTTATATTTATGAGGAATATATACGTATATGAAGTTAGCGCACGAAATTCGTGCGCGCACGAATTTTGAGCCTGCATATTTCAGTCGCGCGCACGAAAAAAAAAACGATTTTTATGCCTATCGCACATTAAGTAGATAGGGGGGGTGGAACAGCTGTTAGGGGGGGGGGAAAGTCAAAGACCGCCTTCAGGCGGGGGGTCGGCCTGGACCGGGATTTTAGGGGGGAGGGAGGGTCCAAAATGGGCGCTAGGGGGGAGGGGTACCCTGGACCGGCCCTCAGGGGGGGCCGGTCCGGGCAATCCAGGCTGGTCGGACACCTATGGTCCAGCCCCAAATTTTTCTCTTTGCCGACCCAAAAGGGGTGATCTAGACCCCCCTGGCTACGCCCATGCCCCCCCCCCCTAGCAAGGCTGACCCCCCTCCCCCCTCACGACCAATTTACAGGTATATTTTTTATTTACTGTCAAAATTACGGTTTTTTAGAAAAAAAAACAGTGTTTAAATACACTTTTCAGTCGTAAAAAGGTTTTAAGTATATAAAATTTAATGTTAGACCTAAAAACACTTAAATTATTGATCTAAAAAAGTTAAAAAATCGGACCCCCTGACCCTACCCTAAATCTGAAATCTCGCACCCGGGTTTGAATCCCCCCTAAAAAGCCAGGGGTGTCCGGACCCCCCTGACCCCCCCCTCCCTCCTCCCCCCTAAAAACTGTTGGCCTTTCAACATGGCTGGACCCCCTCCCTAGCGGAACCAACCAAAAACATCTATGATTTTGCCGTAGTATATTACAACGATATGATCATGGAAGATGACGTTTTTTTGCGGTAATACCATAGGTGGGCAGCCTGAGATGAACACGGTCAAAAAGCTAGGGAGGTGTTTACCCCGGGTAAATGAAATTTCAAAATCTAAGAGGGGGTCCTAGGGGAGGGGTCGAACCTCCCCCCCCCTTACTTTCTAGGGGGGGGTCGACCCGGGGTGGAAGATTTCAAAACCCAGAGGGGGTCAGCTGGGGTCCGCGTCCGATTTCCGAAACAAAATACTTTTAAACCATTATATATTTAATAATAGTTTTTTTTATAAGATAATACTACATTTTATTGAATAAAAAGCAATATTTAGGTATAAAAAGGGTGTAAAAACATGAATTTGTGTTAAAAATTCACGTTTTTGCAATAAAATTTATTATAAAAAAGTACTCAAAATTTTCTCGAGAGGGGAGGGGGGGTGGACCCCCCTACCCCCCCTGTTCATCTATGCCAGCCTCCCGGATTTTGAGGGTATACCCGACTCCCGAAATTTAGGGGGTGGGTGTCTCAAAAAAATTTTAGGGTATACCTCAAATACCCCATTTTTAGCGTTTTTAGTAATGGGACCCCCAAATTTTAGAGGGGGTGTCCGGGGTACCCCCAAATTTTAGGGGGCTGTCGGCTATAATCAGGATTTTGGGTTATAAACCCCCCCCAAACGCCAAACCCCCCTCTGCCCACGTCACCTATGGGTAATACTGTACTGAAAGATTGCCCAATGAATATAAAAATTTAAATTACAGAAGTTTTATTCTAAGAAGGCGGCAACTTTTTTTATTTTTTGATAATCAGGGCCGTAGATAGGGGGGATTAATCCCCCCTCAAATTCTGAGAAGGCAAAAAATTTTGTAAGGGTCCCCCCTTTGGTTTTTTTAAAAAAATAGAAAAAAAATTTTTTTTCTAAATCACTCTGTAATGTATTAAAGCTCTCTAAAATGAATTATTTAAAGTGATTTACGTTCGTCAAAGCTCTTAGTTATAAAAAAGGAATTATTTATAATTCAAAACATTAGTGCAGTGAGTTTAAAAATATTGTATTTTTGTTTTGTGTGAAAATATTTGCATAAAACTATTTTATTTTGTTGTATTTATTTTAAAAAAACAACAGGAAATAAAAAAGATTCAGTACTTAAATTTAGGTTTCCTGGTGCCTTTTAAAAGCTTAAAATTTTTAAAAGCTTTTTTCACCCTGGGGGGCATTCTGCCCCCCGGACCCCCCTGACGAGGGGCTCCGCCCCTTGACCCCGCTGGGAGGCTCCCGCCCCCAGACCCCTCTTGTGGGCCCCTATAAAGCACCTTCCAAAAAATCCCCCCCTCAATTGAAATCCTGGCTACGGCCCTGAAATCTTAACACTAAGGTTATTAACCTTAGTGTTAAGATTGTGCAGTATTTGTTAAGATATTGCTTAATCCGTAGTATTTGTTAAGATATTGCTTAATCCGTAGTATTTGTTAAGATATTGCGTATTATGTATAATATTGTGTTTGGGCCAAAAATCGATGGTTTTTTCTACGGAAAACACAATATTTCAATAAATCTGCATCAATCTTAACACCCAAGGTTATTAAAAGAAATAGGAGTTATTTTAACAGCGAATCATTAAATTTTTATATCTTATAAACAATCTTTCATACAATATCATCAAATAATAAAACAGATTTTTGGGGATTATATAATATCTCCTAAACTGCTGAAGATATATATAATTTGATGAAAAGAGTTTTGTGAGGTATTGAGGGCAGAGGTAAGGTTTTTACAAAAATCACTAAAATCAAAGACAAAAAGTTTGACACTGCACGTGCACCTTTAAACAAAATAATGCCCTCTGCTTTAGCTATCCCTGCCAGTTATTTTGGCTGCAATAACTGAACAGTAGCAAACTTAACAATCTAGTAATTTAATTGTCTCTCACAACTAAACAAACAAAGTCAAATCGATTTAGTATAATACTTTAATATTGTAAATGTTTTATTTATTTCGCCAAATATGGAAACACAACAGCATATAATACATTGAGTTTATTTTTTAAATACAATGTATTAATTATCATTCACGGAACTGCAGATTAGTAAAAATAATTATTGGGCCTCCTACTTACTCCCGTTTTGAGTTTGTGGTGGCTGTCAACAGCTGTGTGCGAACAGACATTCTGTCAAAAGTGTATACGAAAATTTTTAATTGTTTTGATTTGATTTTAATGATTTTCTTTTAAATTTAACGTTGTTGCTGGTTGGTTTGGTTTTAGTTTTATTAGCAAATCTTTGCTTGCTTGTAGCAGTCATAATACTAAATTTCCCGTTTTAAGTTGATATAAAAATGTGTATAAATAACGTATAAACGAAAGGTCTATGCTTTGCTTTAATGAATCAAATTTTTTATTAGTTCATTTAAAATACCAACATACATGAGCATACAGGGTGGGAAGTGGGGTGAGCGTGAGGTCCACCCTCCACTCCCTCCTAGCCTCGAACTTTCGGACCCACCCCCTTGAAAATCTAGGGGCCCCCTCCACCCCTAAATTTTTTTTTTATTTTGACACCCTGCTCCCTTTAGAATTCTCAATCCACCCATTGGATGTTTTTGGGGGGTACAGAGGGGTCCCTCCCCTTGAGCCAAAATTTTGGACCCCGTGGAAAAAATCCAGGGCCCCGCTCCCCCCCCCAAGCTCGAGAGCGATCCGACCTACCCCCCTCGTGGAAGGCTGGACCCCCCCCCCCCCCTCTCCCGACGACCAATTTGAAAGTATATTTTTTTGTTTACTGTCAAAAACATGGTTTTTTAGTTAAAAACAGTGTTTAAATACACTTTTTAGGCCTAAATAGGCGGTTTTACTACATAAAATTTAATATTAGACCTAAAAACACTTAAATTATTCAGTTAAAAAATTGGACCCCCCTGACGCCTGACCCCCTAAATTTTAAATCACGCACTCGGGGTCGACCCCCCCCCTAGAAAGCCAGGGGGGTCCCCCTGAACCCCCCCCCCCTAAAAAATTTTGGCCTTCCACCCGGGGGTGGACCCCCCCCCTTGGGGACCCGACCAAAAACACCCATGAATCCACCCCCTCTCACCCCCTTCCGAGTCAAATTTTGGGTATAAATCTTGGTCAAAATTTAATGTCAGAAACACGTTTTTGCAGTAAAAAATGTACACTTTTTATACATAAGAAGCCTATTTTAGTCTATAAAATTCTATATTAGTGCTAAAAAAACCTGATGATTTAAAATAATTTTGTTTGGAAACCGGACCCCTCCTGACCTCCTCTAGATTTCAAACTAGTAAACCCCGGGTCGATCCCCCCCATAGATGAACACGGTCAAAAAGCTAGGGGGGTGTTTACCCCGGGTAAATGACATTTCAAAATCTAGGAGGGGGTCCTAGGGGGAGGGGTTGAATCGAACCCCTCCTAGCTTTCTAGGGGGGGATCGACCCGGGGTGGAAGATTTTAAAACCTAGAAGGGGGTCAGGTAGGGTCCAATTTCCGAAACAAAATACTTTTAAACCATTAAATGTTAAATTTTAATAATAGTTTTTTTATAAGATAATACCACGTTTTATTGAATAAAAAGCGATATTTAGGTATAAAAAGGGTGTAAAAACATGAATTTGTGTTAAAAATTTACGTTTTTGGAAGAAAATTTAGTATATTATACTAAATTTTTCGAGAAGGGAGGGGGGAGTCAGATTTCAAAATCTAGAGGTGGGTCAGGGGCATACATGGGCAAGTTGGTCCGGAGTGGGGGGGGGGGGGTTAAACCCCAAATTAGGGGGGGGGGGGTTAAAATCCGAGAAACGCAAAATACCCATATCGTTTTTTTTCTGGAGTGCATTTTACCCATATCGTTTTTCGATTTTGAAGGAAAAATAGGTAAAAAACGCTAATTTTAGGTCAAAAAGCCCTTTTTATTGCATTTTTGAGCTTTTTATTGCTTAAAACATTCATTTTGACCTCAAAACTTAAGTTTGGAGGCAGTTAGAAGTCATTTTAAAGACATTTTTTTCTTCATTTTTCCAAAATTGGGGGGGGGTTAACCTTTTCTCCCCCCCCCCCACTTCTGAGTGGGGGGGGGGTTTAAACCCCCATCCCAAGATTTTGGGGGGGGGGGTTAACCCCCCCCCCCAACCCCCCCCCCGTGCCCATGTATGGTCAGGGGTAAAAAATTCGAAAATTTGAGGGGAGCGGAGCCCCTGGATTTTTTTCTAGGGGGGGGTCAAAATTTCGAGGCTAGGAAGGTGGACCTCGACCTACCCCCCTTGCTCATCTATGCCTCTCCCCCCTAAAAACTAGGGTATGGGGGCCATTTACCCGGGGTAGCCACCCCCTCCTAACTTGCTGGTTTATGCTCATGTATACTAATTTTATAGCTTTGTTTTTTTAAATAAAAAAATAATTTATGGTTTTTAGAACTCAGTTAAACTGCACCATTGCTATCGATTTCACTGCATCAAATGGCCCTCCATCACAGCCAACTTCATTGCATTATATGGACCCATATATGCCAAATCAGTATGCAAGAGCCCTAAACGCTGTTGGGGAAATTATTCAAGATTATGATAGGTATTTTTTAATTTACGAATAAATAATACTAAATCACACAGTAATAACTAATAATTAATTACACATTCTACACGGTCTCTCACTAATTATGGTACCTATTTGCAGTTTGGCGATATTCCCTTTTCCATTTTATTAGTTGTTCCCATCCACCTATTGCCCATATTTTCATCATTTTGTTTGCCTTGCCCCTCCTCACGTGTCGCGATGTTTTGGAATTGCCCCCCACCGTTAAAAACCCGGAAACATTGCGCAAATCTGAATTATATTTACTTATTATATTTAAAAAAAATTATATAAAAACCGCGCAAAAACATAATGCATTTGTACAAACAGCATAAAACCCAAAAACGTAATATTTCGTAAGCAAAGCAGAATAATGGTGTTTAAATAATGGTTTTTTTTTGGTGTCTGTGTTTAGCCCCACAGACACTAGTAACATAGCAATTTTGCAAATTAAAAGTTCTCATATCCATAGGTTGGTTTACAATCACAGTTACGGTTGCTGCAATATTTTAAGTTAATGGTCTTTTTCAAATTAGAGAGAGTATTAAAAGCCTGTTTAGTTTACTTTAGTCATGTACAGGAAAGGGTGAAGTTGGGTTCCCTCTCTCGTGGGAAATTTTTTCGTAAAATTTTAATTTTGCATCTATTTGTACCAGGCCCTGTGCCAGGGGGCCATGGCCCCCTTTTCTGGGTTGGCCGGGGTAAAAATAAGTAAGAGGAGGTAGGTCCAGGGGGGTGGGGGAGGTAAAAGCGAAGGTAACTCCATTATGAACCCTGCTTCTCCCTACCTTCTTTTTGGGGTATGCCAAAAGTGGATTCTGCCGGTCTGGTTGCCTTGAAGTCAATGTAAATAGGTATTTTTAAGCCCTAATTTTGCTCATTTTTAATGCTAAATCAAAAAATTTTGCCTCCGCTTGCTGGGGGTACACCCCCAAACCCCCTGGCAGACGGTTCGCGTTCGCCTGGCGCCGCCTCGCGGCGTAGTATGCGGCGCATCGCGCCATTCCGTTTTCAGTTTTCTAGAGTCTGGCCCCCTCCTTTTAAAAATTCTGGCACAGGCCCTGATTTGTACGATGACCGCAGATCAAAGTGTCTCTTGAAAAGATAATTATGAACTTTTAATTTAAGGTGGAACACCACAGTTAGATTTTGACGGCAGATCCTTACTAATTAATTTTTACTAAAGTAATTCGACCTGCTGATACAATTTTTGACATTCATTTTTCTGTAAAAAAATGTTATCGTCCACAATCATCAAATAATATCAATAAAATACATGTCAAAAATACAAAACATTAATAAAAATGATTACCAAAAATATTCTATTTTTTTCAATTCAGCGGATCTTGAATAATAAAACACTTTTTTAATTAAAAAGCTAAAAATTTAAAAATTTTTTTTTCGACGTTAAAAATATGGCCCAGCGAAGACTCGATCCGAGGATCCAGGCCCGATGTATTAACCACTCGGCTACTGGGTCAGCTGAGATTTCTCACTTTAAGCCACTTTTAAAGAAACGGTTCAAAATGTAGTTTCTCGGCGTCAATTTAAAAAAAAATTAAACGAAAATTAAAAAATTTGATTCTCACATCTTACTATTTGTCGAGGCTGTGGCGCAATGGCAGATCTTACGTCTTGCATACTGACGGTCCCTGGATCGAGTCCCCGCTAAGACACACTGTATAGTGATAATATTCTTTGTTAATATTGTTATATGTAGTATTTGGTTGCGCAATTTTTAGTGCTGAGTAACATCGGCCTTGCGTATTCTGCTTTATGCGAAATAAATAAACTTTTTATTTTGTTTTAGTGACAAGCTCTTTCCTGTTCTTGGATTTGGTGCTCGGTTACCACCAGATGGGCGTGTGTCCCACGAATTTTTTGTAGTAAGTTTATGCATGACATGTATAATAGTCTAATGTGGGTTGGCATTGGTTAATCCTGCAATTTCTAAAAAGGATGTAGTTTAATTAAACCTCTTTTTACACTTCTTTTAATTTTGGAGAATTCCTACTATCGCGCACTACCTACACACTGACTAAATTTTTGATGAGAGCTCTATATCAGAATTTTTATCATTAAAAAGGTTAAAATGATAAAAAATCGTTTCTGTCATTTTACCCCCACCCCTTTCTGTCTCCTTTTACCTAAATTAGACTTTAACTGTCAAACCAACTTGTTTATTCACAGACCTGTGCACGGTCTATGAATGACTCCGGAATATTAGTGGCTTTTCCCCTCCCGTCTAAAAATGAAAAAGTACCTAAAAATATGGTGCTATTTTTGACCTATTACGAGGCCATCATCACGAAATGTTTGCAGCTTTTAGCCTATTTCAATGCATTTTAAGCCTATTTTTATGTAAATTTTGCTTTTTTTGTCTTTTTTCGTTTTTTCTTCCTCCCCTGCTCGCCCCCACCGCCGTTTTATTGCCCCCCATGTTTTAAAAAAATGCCCCCGTGTTCCCCCGATAAAATCCCAGGGAGGGAGGGGCAGTGCACAGGTCTGTATTCATAACATTAACCACAGGGATACGTACGACGGCCTGAGTTATTCTTTCGCTTTTTTTTATCTCCAAAATGCGTCGTTCAGAAAATTTCAAAGCTAAAACGAAATAAAAAACTCTTTCTGCGTCGTGCGGGAATGTTTAAGTTTAGTACTTTAAACAAATAAAGTTTTTAAATTTATTTTTTTACAACAAGAAAAAAAAACAGAATCAAGCTAAGTAAATATTTTTAGAAGCCTGAAAAAAACTTTAGGGCAAGCTATTTTTAATTAGCCCGTTCCCGTGATTGCTATTTTTGCTGGTAATTAAAAAGCGTTTGCGTGATTGCTTTTTCCCCTGGTGCGGACTATGAGAACGTACTCTGATTACTGGCGAAAATAACGGGAATTAATACATTTACAAAAACACTTTTCTCGGAGAAAAAAGCAATCACGGGAACGGGTTAAGCCCATCTTTTTTCACTTAAAGAATACCAAAACCCATAGACGGTGGTTAGATGGTTAGAGGAAGAGCTTACAGACACTGAAGGTAAACCCAACGTGGCTGCAACAGTTGTTCGTTGGATTAAAAAAATGACCCCATTAAGTAACCACTCAAATCACGAGAATCTGATGTCACTTTATCAAAAAAAATACTCCGTATTAAATTGAATCTAATTGGCTGATAAAGTGACGTCAGATTCTCGTGATTTAAATGGGTACTTAATGGGGGACATTTTTTATTCCAACGAACGACTGTTGCAGCCACGTTGGGTGTTACCTTTAAGTCTAAAATTTTTAAAAAAAAACCAGCCAAGCCAACCCTCTTTGCCTTAGAAAAAGGAACTGTTTAGATTTTTATTTGAAAAAGCTATTTTTCGGACTAAAACATTTAGTTCCTGCAAGCAAGGGGCAGTTGCTACTTTGGTAGTAAAATCTGGGGTTGCGAGTGGATTACCCCCAGCGATCCAGTTTAAAATAAAAAAATAGCGTTTGCTCACCGATAAAAAGCAATTTTACATGATTGCTTTAACTTATTTACATAATTAATATTGTCAATAGATAATTATTGTAGAATGGACACCCTTCCAATCCTTTCTGTAACGGAATCGAGGGAGTGATGCAAGCGTATCAGCAGTGCATACGACAGGTCCAGCTCTACGGACCCACTAATTTTGCTCCTGTTATTAACCACGTTGCCAAGTAAACACTTTTTTTACTTGTAGTATTATAAACTCTAATCGAACCAAAAGGTTTTAGCGACCGCTAAACAATGCATAAACTCCACTATGACTTAAAACTGTTTCTTTAATTTTTCAATTGGAGGGGTTTAAAATTTAAATTTTTCAACTCCAGAGTAAGAAATTTTTATACCCTCCGCATGGATTTTGAAAGTCAAAGGGGATTAGAATAATTCGAACCACGATGGTTATGCATTGGATGCATGCATTTATGGAGGAGGGGGAGTTCGGGGGATTATACCCCCCTAAAATCTCCTACTTCCAACTCTCCCCAAAAATATGAGGATGCCCCGAAACCCCCCTTTCTAAACTTTGAGGTGTCCTAGTATTAAAAACGCCAAAAAATGGGTATACCAAAAAGATTGGGACACCCGTCCCCCCTCCCCAAATTTGCGAGTCGGTTATATCCCCGGCCTCCAAAAAAATTTAGAAGACTGTTTACTTATGCTGCTGACTGATATAAGTAAGGAGAATTTTATTTTATATGATGTTCATAGGTCACCGATGGGGGGGGTGGTAGGGAAGTGGCACCCCCCCCCCTAAGACCTCAGACCGGACACCGCCCCCCCCCAAAGGCCCAGACCACCCAAACCCCCCCCCCCTCTATAAAGATATAAAGACCAAAAAAACCCCTAACACCCCCCTAAAGACTTGATTTGATAAAAAAAACACCTCTCCTAACACCCCCCTAGAGGTCAAAAACCAAAACACCCCCCCCCTAGCCGTCGGAGGTCGGTGACCTATGATGATGTTAACTTTCAATTGTGTTTACATTCAAAAACAAAATGTCTTCTCATTAAGAGGTCAGTAGAGATTCGGCAACATTGGCACCTTTGAGTAAAATGTCAAACGTGCAAAATCTTAAACACCAACTAACTCCAACAAGAGTCTCCAAAATATTCAGGGCGATGAAATCAGATTGGTCTGGTCTATGGCCTATGAGTTCAACCATAAAAACATAATAATGGTGTAGTACTATGTCAAATTTTACTTGTCAAATCATAATTTTAGTATGGCTGATCCTCCCAATGTATTTTAACCTTTTTTAAAAGAAAACTCTCTGTAGATCGCTCTACTTTTTCTTGTTATATTTATGATCAGCAATGGCATCAACAAAGTTCTAATTCATTTTACATAAATTATTAGTTATAATTGTCCAATATATTATGTACAGATACATAATCCTGTACTGCAGTAAATTAAAAATTATTTTCAAAAAATTTGTATTTGCTGTTTAGATTTGCAGCGGCAAGTAGAAACGGATCAGAATATTTTATTCTTTTAATACTTACCGACGGTGTCATCACTGATATGCCTCAGACAAAGGTTGGTTTTCGATTTTTTTTTAATCAAAAGTATTTACTAGAGTTTAATTTAACTTTTATCGCTGTCGATTGAAAAGTTTAATACTTGTGTTGTTCTGTTCCTCAAGGTTGTAAAGGCCGGAAAGACGTATTACATAAATTTTTTTCAGAAAATCGCTCAGGTTTTTGGGGGTATGGTGTACATACTCAACCATCCATGGGCAGCCAATTTTTAGTACTAAGACCCTTCAAACCATATCCAAAGTTTAGCTGTCGGCATTTTGTGAGGAGGATAAATAACCTCCGCAACCCATGTTGCTCATAGCTCACATTATCAAAAACGCTTCTTATTTTTCACCATACCTAAAAAAGCATTAATAAAGTTGAGTAGGCCCAAAGACATTTTACAACGCCGAATTGCATGCCAGGTCTACGTCGAAGGCGGCCGAAAATTTTAAGGATAGTATTAAAATATCCGTTAACAATGATAATCCGTTTTTAAAGCAAAAAATCTATTATAAAAATGAAGCTCTGAGCGAAATGACGCGGTAAAAAATTCTTAAAATTTGTTTTTTCAGTACGCCCTAATTTATTTTTACCTTCGCGGCACAAAGGGTGGGGGGAATCGCAACCCCTATAACCCTGCCTAGCTACGCCCTTGGTTTGTAGTATTTCTGGGAGTCAAAAAGGGAAGCATGACCTCAAGCCTTCCCTTTGTTACGTCATTGCCTAATGCTGTCATATAGCTCTAATAATAATAAAAATATAGTAGTGATGGGTAGTTCCGGTTCCGGATGTTCCGGGCAAAATTTGGAATTCCCGTTCCTGTTCCGGATTTTTGGAAAATCTCAATTCTCCTGTTCCGGGGGTTTCACAGTTATATAGGTAGTTCCGGTTCCGGATGTTCCGGGAAAAATTTGGAATTCCGGTTCCTGTTCCGGATTTTTGGAAAATCTCAATTCCGATCCGGGTTCCAGTGTTCCGGGGATTCCGCATTTCCGTCCATCACTTGTAGTACATTATAGATCTAATAATAATGAAAATATAGTTGTATCTGTTTGTTATAGGAAGCCATCGTCCAGGCTTCCAGTCTTTTTAACTCCCACGATTATGATCGAGAGCAAT